>CAUYPK010115544.1:0-71581 GCA_963574355.1 Loris lydekkerianus | reverse complement strand
AAGTATCAAGATAACTTAAGCCCATGAGTTCAAGGTTAAAGAGAGCTACAAAAACCACACTGCACTCCAAACTGGGTGACAGAACAAAATCCTAACTCCTAAAAAAAAAAAAAAAAAAAAAAAAAAAGTTGAAGGAGAACTTAATGTACAATAGTAGTTTTTTTTGTTTGTTTTTTTGAGACAAAGTCTCAAGCTATTGCCCTGAGTAGAGTGCTCTGGCCTCATAGCTCACAGCAAACACCAACTCTTGGGGCTCAAGTGATCCTCCTGCCTCAGTTTTTCTATTTTTAGAGACAGGTCTTGCTTTTGCTCAGGCTGGTCTCAAACCTGTGAGCTCAAGCAATCCACCAGCTTCGGCCTCCCAGAGTGCTAGGATTACAGGTATGAGCCACAGCACCCGGCCCACAATAGTTTTTGTTTTTGTTTTTTTTGAGACAGAGTCTCACTTTGTCATTCTTGGTAGAGTGTCCCACTGGCGTCACAGCTCACAGCAACCTCCAACACTTGGGCTTAAGCGATTCTCTTACCTCAGCCTCCCAACTAGCTGGGATTACAGGTGCCCACCACAATGCCTGGCTCTTGTTTGGTTGTAGTTGTCATTGTTGTTTGGCAGGCCCAACAGCCCACCAGCTCGGGTCGGTGTATGTGGCTGGAGCCCTATCTTCTATGCTACAAGCACCGAGCCCACAATAGTAGTTTTTACGAAAAGTTTACACCACAAACTTAAACATTCTTTATGATATACCAGAAAAAGTTATTACAGTGTAGTTACCATATATAAACAAACTGGAGGTACCATATAGCATAAGCTAAGAAGCAAAAGGATATACATTGATTTAAGGACATTTTATTCATTGAGGTTCAAATTTTTAAATTTAAAAAAATATAAAAATATGCGGCTAAGGAGCCAGGCACATACACCTGAGCTGGGGGGTTCGAATCCAGCCTGGGCCCACCAAACAACAATGATAGCTGCAACCAAAAAATAGCCAGGCAATGTGGCAGGTGCCAATAGTCCCAACTACTTGGGAGGCAGAGGCAGGAGACTCGCTTGAGCCCAGGAGTTGGAGGTTGCTGTGAGCTGTGATCCCAGGGCAATAGCTTGAGGCTCTGTCTCAAAAACACACACACACACATATATATTTATAAGTGGATTATGTTGATTATTTATATATATTTTTATAAATATTATAATATAAATATTTATAAATATATATACATGTATATATATATTTTTTTGTTTTGCATGTAGATGTCAGGCATAGTGGTTCACATCTGTAATTATAGGACTTTGGGAAGTAGGAGGATCGCTTGAGGACAGGAGTTCAAGAACAGCCTGGGCAACAAAGCAAGATCCCCATCTCTAGAAAAAAATAAACAACAACAACAAAATTAGCTAGGCAGAGTGGTGTATACCTTTTTGTCCCAGTGACTAAAGAGGCTGGAATGGGAAGATTGCTTGAGCCCAAGAGTTCAAGGCTACAGTGAGCTATGATTGTGCCACTGCATTCCAGCCTGAGTGACAGAGTAAGACCCTGTCTCTTAAAATTAAAATAAAAATATTTCACATGTTGAAATGCAAGTAAATCTTTGAGTTAAGTATAGGTAACCCTTATTTCAATGAGTTTAAACTGACAATTAGATTGTGTTTAAATCCTTTACCTGGTAATACAAACCAGGCTCAATTATTTTTAAATAATTAAAAACATGCCTATCCTTGGCAAGTAATGACAGTGTAGTACAATATAAATACAAGCAGATCTAGATCCAAATTCCAAAGCTGTATGTTTGCAGACAAGCAATTTAATTTCTCTAAATCTCTATTTTCTTATGTAAGATAAAAGAAATTTAATCCAAAGACTTATTCTTTGAATTAAAAAAAGCATTAGCATTGATGTATAAAGAATGACACTAAGAGCCATTCTATAAATGACAGTTAATTAACAGCAGCAATAACTGAGAGTAAATAATATAACCTATGAAAAACATACAAATTATGGTTTTATATCCTCACAATTCACTTTTGTAATTCAACTCGTAACTATGAAATGTACTTTAAATCAATTCTCCTTACCTACCTTATCTAAATAAATGTGGCCTGCATTCTGCAGAAAGAACTGCAGATAATTTTTTGAAAATGTCAGGATAAACCTATTCACTTAATAAGGAGATCTAATAAGGTAGTAATCATCTGGTGAAATCCCACATTTTTTAATAGATCTTCTCAAAAGTAAGGATCACGTTAACTACGAAGGACATCATAATGAAGTTTCATGGCACACACGAGTCACAGAGGCATTGTTTTAGGAGAGACTCTGAACTGTAACCTGTAAACAGTATTTTAAAATAAGCTACCCATACACCCATTATTATTTACTAAGTAAAAATATTTAAATGCCTTTAATACACCAAACAATTTGCCTTTGCCCACTTAAAACCTTTAGATGTCAATTTTTAAAAGGCCTAGAAATTGAGGCGGGGGATAAGTGGAAAGAAGATGATGAACTAATTTGGAATTAATTTCCTATCTCAGGTGAAAATTCCTATCCCTCCTAAGATAGTATGCCATTGTGTCTCCCCTTGTCTCCCAACCCCCAACTAGGAGGAAGTAACTCTGTCCTCCTTTCATCAACACCTAAGGACTCATCGCTCCTTCCCGAAGAAAAGGACAGTAAAGGCCTGACAAGCGGAAAGGCACAATACCCTTAAAAGTGTGGGCCTTCCAACAGCACGGCTCTCCGGATCCAGTTACCACCTTTCCCCTTCCCCCAACCCAGTTCCCGGGTTTTCTCAGGCTCGGCCTGCTCCCTCCCCACCCCACAGCCACAATTCCAGCTGCTGCCACCTCGGGCCTCTCTCCGAAGCTCCCGTCTCGCCGAGGAGTGTCCCCCTGCCTCGCAGCCCCCCAAACCGTGATCCTCCCCAGACCACCCGCCCGCGAGACCGGCTGTCCCAGGGCCCGGGAGGAGGAGGGGAAGGCTGCTGCTTCCCAACAGCACAAGGGCGGCCGCCCGGGGACCACCGCGGCTCTCGGGTCGCCGCCTGGAGGGCCCGCCCGCCCCGGCCTGGGGTGGGGAATGTCTGGGAGTTCATTTCTGACCTCCTCGCTCTTCAGCACCTCCTTGAACTCCCTCTTGATTCGCTGCACCGCGATGTTGGCCATGTCTCCGCCCGCAGCTGATTCGTACCCGCCTCCTCCGCCACCGCTACGACCACCGCCGCCGCCGCCACCTCTTCCTCCACCGCCTCCTCCCTTGGCGATTCAGACCCAAGCACACGAGCACTGCCACTGCCACCCCGGCCGCCGCGTTCTCCTCAGTGTGGAATCACCTCCGCGCCCGGCCACCAAAATGGCGCCGGGTCCGCGCATGCGCACGAGGTTGACCCGGCCGGGCGGCGCAGCCGCTCCCGTTGTAGCCCCCGTACGCCTCAGCCTCCAGCCCGCGCCGCGCCGCGCGTCTCAGCTGGAGCTGCGGCCGCGTGGCTCCGCCCTGTCGGCGTCTGGGGCCGGGAGGGTGCGGCTCCGCAGCTGGCCAGCCCTGCCCTGCCCTGCCCTGCCCTGCCCTGCCCTGGGGTCGTCTCCTGTGCCCCCCTCTTACTCTAAACCGTGTGCTGCGGTCTTGGCTTCCAACCCGGGGCCTCTGACCAAAGGCTCCAGACCAGTTTGATGGATTCCCGCGGCCAAACTCGACCCGAGCTCCGCCCTGACCCAGCTAGACCCTTGGCGCGCCTTGCTGTGTCTAGATGGCGAAATTGGCATCCCAGAACTTAGCCCGGCCCATTTTTGGTTGGTATAGCCCCAGAAAATCCATTGCAGTTTTGTTTTGTTTTTTGAAACAGAGTCTCATTATGTCGCCCTCGGTAGAGTGCTGTGGCGTCACAGCTCACAGCAACCTCACAACTCTTGGGCTTAAGCGATTCTCTGGCCTCAGTCTCCCAAGTAGCTGGGATTACAGGTGCTCACCACAACGCCGGCTATTTTTTTGTTGTTATTGTAGTCATTGTTGTTTAGCTTGAACCCGCCAGCCTCGGTGCATGTGGCTGGCGCCGTAACCACTGTGCAGTTGTTTTTGTCCGGTAACCATTGTACTACTAGTGTGCCCATCATCACAGGTGATGCCAGTTATTGAATTGAGGATGGTTATTATTGGATCCCATTGTGTGTACCTGACATAGGTACTCCACGAAGAGTGGGTTTACAAGCCAGGTGTGGGTTTTTAACCTATTTAGAAAAAAAAAAAAAAAATAGCAAGTCCTGTAACTAAAACCTTGTTTTTTAAACTTGAATGTGCATCAGAATCCGTGGAGAGCTTGTTAAACAGATTACTGGGACCAATCCTAGAGTTTGAGATGGACCCAAGACTTGGAATTTCTTTTCTTTTTCTTTTTTTTTCTCTTTTTTTTTTTGTTGTTGTTGTGGTTTTTGGCTGAGGCTGAGTTTGAACCCACCACCTCCAGCATATGGGACTGGCGCCCTATCACTTTAAGCCACAGGCGCCGCCCAAGACTTGGAATTTCTAACAATCTCCAGGGAGTTCCTGCTGCTACTAGAGGTGGTTCAGGGACTACATATGACAACCACAGAACCAAGGCATGTGAAAATTCATATATATAAATTAAAGTGAAAGTTGGAAAAATAGAAGCTCTTCGGGAGGCAGGATGCAGTGGTTCACGCCTGTAATCCTAGCTCTCTGGGAGGCCGAGGGAGGATTGCTTGAGCTCAAGAGTTGGAGACCAACCTGAGCCAGAGCCAGACCTCCTCTCTACTAAAAATAGAAAAATTAGCGGGGCGTTGTGGCCGGCGCCTGTAGTCCCAGCTACCTGGGAGACTGAGGGAAGAAGATACTGTAACTCAAACCCAAGAGTTTGAAGTTACTGTGAGCTATTACACCATGGCACTCTACCCGACGGCAGAGCAAGACTGTCTCAAAAAAAAAAAAAAAAAGAAAGAAAGAAAGAAAGAAAGCTCCTTGGGAAAATGGGGCAGCAGAAGGTCGACTTTGTCTGGTCCTAGTAGGCACTCAATAAATACTGAGTCAAGAGTAAAATGTTTTAAGTGGAAATTAAGTGTAAAGGGCAATTTGAACAGGATTACTAGGATTTACAGTAAGTAATATGGTTTTGATGTTAAGCAGCACTTTGGATAGAGTTACACAGTCTCCAGCTCATGGGCGGCCTGTTAGGAACCCAGTGGCACAGCAGGAGACAAGGGGCAAGCCAGCCAGCCTAAGGTGTATCTGTATTTACAGCCACTCCCTATTTCCTCCCATCAAGCCTGAGCTCCACCTCCTGTCAGATCAGCAGGGGCATTAGATTCTGTAGGAGCACTAACCTCTCTGTAAACTGTGCATGGGAGGGATCTAGGTTGCAGGCTCCTTTTGAGACTAATGCAAATGTCCTCAAACTGCGGCCCACAGGCCACATGAAGTGGTGTGAATTATATTTGTTCCCGTTTTGTTTTTTACTTCAAAATAAGGTATGTGCAGTGTGCATAGGAATTTGTTCATAGTTCTTTTTTTAAACTATAGTCCAGCCCTCCGACGGCCTGAGGGACAGTGAATTGGCCCCCTGTTTGAAAAGTTTGAGGACACCTGCTCTAATGCCTGATGATCTGAGGCAGATGAAATAATTATAGAAATATGAAGTGCACAATAAATGTAATACGCTTGAATCATCCGGAAACTATCTCTCCAGCCCCTAGTTCATGGAAAGTTTGTCCTCATTGAAACCAGTCCCTGATGCCGGAAAGGTTGGGGATCACTGGACCAGAACATTTTGGGATAAATAATAAAAGTGTTATTTTAGAAGTTTAGATTTCATCTTCCCTCACCTAATCAGTCAGAAAAGAATTTTTTTTTTTTTTTGAGACAGAGTCTCACTTTGTCATCCTGGGTAGAGTGCCATAGTGTCATAGCTCATAGCAACCTCAACCTCTTGGGTTCAAGTGATCCTCTTGCCTCAGCCTCCTGAGTAGCTGGGACTACAGGTGCCCGCTACATGCCTAGCTATTTTTTAGAGACGGGGTCTTGCTTTTGCTCATGCTGGTCTCCAACTCCTGAGATGAAAGCAATCCACCCACCCAGAGTGCTATAATTACAGGCACGAGCCACCTCACCTAGCTAGAAAAAATGTATTATAAATATATCACAAGTATACAGTCTTAGAAAAAGTGACCAAATTGTGACATCAATAAGAGAAATAGCCACTGGAGGTGAATCATTCAGTGGAGGCGCAAAGCAGAAGGGAATTTTTTTTATATACTTATATGGAATGTAGAGGGAAATGTCTTGAATTTTTGCCCTAGGAAACTAAAGGGGAATTTTTTTTTTTTTTTTTTTTTTTGGAGACAGAGTCTCACTATGTTGCCCTGGGTAGAGTGCCGTTGCATCACAGCTCACAACAACCTCTAACTCTTGGGCTTAAGCAATTCTCTTGCCTCAGCCTCCGAGTAGCTGGGACTACAGGCGCCCACCACAATGCCCAGCTATTTTTCTTTTGTTGCAGTTGTCATTGTTGTTTAGCTGGCCTGGGTTGGGTTCAAACCCACCAGCCTCGGTGTATGTGGCTGGCACTGTAACCACTGTGTGACGGGCGCTGAGCCTAGAGGGGAATTTTTTAATTCCAGTTCTCTCTCATGCCAGCTCTCTTGGCCGGCCTTTGTTTCCTCGTCTGTGAGATAAGAAAACTATATTAGATGATCTCTTTCAAGTTTAAAAAGATCACAATTTTGAAATATCCTCTCAAAAAGTTCCCTATGTGAACATAAATTATATAAACCCTTCTAGCAGAGCCCTCTAGTGGTCCTAAAAGGAGTCAACCATATGCATAGGTCATGATAACCTAAGTCATATAATACTATATGTAATGCAGATCATAGGTGGTGGTTGTTTTGTTTCTGAGACAGAGTCTCACAATGTTGCCCTTGGTGGAGTGCCATGGGGTCACAGCTCACAGCAACCTCATACTCTTGAGTTTAAGCCATTCTCTGGCCTCAGCCTCCCAAGTAGCTGGGACTACAGGCGCCCACCACAATGCCCGGCTACTTTTTTGTTGCATTTGTCATTGTTTAGCTGGCACAGGCTGGGTTCCAACCCACCAGCCTGGGTGTATTGGCTGGCACCCTACCCACTGAGCTACAAGCGCTGCCCCAGATCATAGGTTCTTCAGTGTTATGATTTAGTCATGATTCGCTTCGTTAGCTAACTAATTAAATAAATATTTATTGATTGTCTACTATGTGCCAAGCATAAGCTAAGCCCTAGAGGCATGTCAGTGAACAGGAGATAAAAATCCCTGGAATTGGCCTCTTTGCCTACGTGCCCTAGCAATGGAGGCCCGTTCTCTGTGGCAAATGTATTCTTCTTTGTAAATTTTCTTACTCTGTAATCCTGTCTTTCTCTTCCTCCTTTGTTTCATGCTTGCCTTAAAAAAAAATCCCTAGAGGCTCGGTGCTTGTGGCTGAAACGGCTAAGGCACCAGCCACATACACCTGAGCTAGCAGGTTTGAATCCAGCCCGAACCGCCAAACAACAATGACGGTTGCAATCAAAAAATAGCCAGGTGTTGTGGCGGGCGCCTGTAGTCCCAGCTACTTGGGAGACGGAGGCAAGAGAATCGCTTGAGCCCGGGAGTTGGAGGTTGCTGTGAGCTATGATGCCAGAGCACTCTACCCAGGGCGACAGCTTGAGGCTCTGTCTCAAAAAAAATAAATAATCCCTAGAATTGTGAGATATACATTCTAGGATGGATGGGGAGAATTAGCCTCAAACTAGGGACTATAGACACTTAGAGAATCCCTAAGATGTTTTCCAGGGTTGACCTGCAATGTCCAAATTTGTCATAATGATACTAAGAAATTATTTTCCTTATTCTGTGTTGGAATTTGCACCAAGGCTGATATCATTAAAAGCTTTTCCCATACCTTCTAGAGTTTTTATCATTTCATTTCTTAGGTTTAAATCTTTTATCCAACATGAGTTAATTTTTGTAAGTGGTAAGAGGTGTGAGTCCAGTTTTAGTCTTTTACATGTGGCTAACAAGTTTTCCCAGCACTGCTTATTAAATAGGGATTCTTTTTCTGAGTGTATGCTTTGGTCTATGGAATGCTTCATGAATTTGCATGTCATCCTTGCACAGGGGCCATGCTAATGTTTTCTATATCATTCCAATTTTAGTATATGTGCTGCCAAAGGATACACAATCCAGCTGTGTTCTATTAAGGTATTAAAGAGACTTTGTTTTGAAAAATAGTTACTTTTCACTAAAGATATAATAAATGGGTTTTTTATACTTACACATTAGTAACTATTTCAATAATTTTTAAGTTTTTGTTTCTAATACAACGTTCATAGATATGACCCACATACAGAGGATTTTTGGAATCTTCAATATTTTTGAAGAACGTTAAGGTATTCTGTATTACATAGGAGGCTTAGATCTAAAACATCACACAGAATATGTAATTTCCGCAAACATTATATATGTGACAGTTGTGAAATTGCTTTTACGTTGAATGGAGAAAAGCTCATCATGTAATTCTTCTAATGTCCTCAGTTTTGATGTTTTGATTCCAATTTTTAAAAATGTTGTAAGGCATACTAGTGCTTTGACAATAATTTGAAATGAGAAAGTTTCCTTTTCTGTAGATTGTGGTGGTTACTATTACAAGTCTTCAGATTCAAATTTCCTGTTCTTCTAAATGTAGAAGAATTTTTTTCTTGCAGCCCTTTTTTGAACTTGTATTTTGCCAGCTTTTTGAGACTTTTTTTCCTTGTTTCTCAGCACTGCCTATTCTCATTTAACTCTTTTTTAAATACATAGTCCTTATCTCTAAGTTTGTTGTTGTTGTTTGCTTTCCCTGAGCAGAGAAATGTAGAGAGCAGTATTTAGATCTACAGTTTAATTTCTCTTTTGTTTTTTGAGACGGAGTCTCACTACATTGCTCTTGGTAGAGTGTCGTGGAGTCACAGCTCACAGCAACCTCAAACTCTTGGGCTTCAGTGATTCTCTTGTCTCAGCCTCCCAAGTAGCTAGGACTATAGGTACCTGCCACAATACTCAGCTATTTTGTTGTTATTGTTGTTGCTGTTGCAGTTGTCATTGTTGTTTTAGCTGTCCAGGGTCAGGTTCAAACCCGCCAGTCTTGGGGGGTGGCTAGCGCCCTACCCACTAAGCTACAGGTGCTGCCCCACAGTTTAATTTCTAAACTTAGCAACTGGCCAGTGAGAACAACAGTATTGATTGTAATGCACTCTACATTATTCCAAAATTAGAAAATAGATAAGAACCCCTACCATTGTGGCTTTCAGAATATCTTCAGCATGGAGTGGAAAGTTGTTTCCCTAGCAGAGAATAGGCTTCCTTACCTTAGGTTAAACAGATTTCATTCAGGCACAGAGTTTCTTCAGGTGGGACCTTTTTTTCAGGGCAGGACCTCATAATTCCACTCTGTCAAAGGGATACACAGCTACAGGTGAGAATGGCTAGTAGGGCCTTCCCACGTAACTATTTTAGGTAGCACACATAAGTGCAATCATACAATATTTGTCCTTTTGTGACTGGCTTACAATGTTATGGGGGTTTGTCCATGTTGAAACATGTATCAGAATTTCCTTCCTTTCTAAAGCTGAATAATATTCTGCTGTACATATATACCACATTTTGTTCATCCAGTCATACATCCACCTTTTGGCTTGTTAACTGAAGAGAATAATGAGGTTCATAAGTTGAAGGAGAGCTTTTTTTCCCTGGCAGCCTATGGGTGGCCATTCTAATAGGCTAGAAAGCAGAGACCAGACCAGAAGCCAAGAACACATGCTTCAAGGAGGGGCAATGGGAACAGAAATTTATACTGAGCAGGATGGCTAAATGTACATATTTAACAAGCTATAGGAAGAGTCATAAATATTTATGGAAGGAGAAATATGCACCTATATAATTAAGATTTATGCCACATTAAGAGAATTTGTGTACAGAAAATGGCTGCCCTCTGGTGTTAAAAGGTGATGCAAAGGACACGAAAACCCTCTCTGCCCCTGCTCTATAGACTGGGTAAAACTACTCTGTGGTTGGTAGTCTCTTATTAGGTCTGTATCACAAGACTGGTATATGGTTATCACTTATAAAAAAAAAAAAAAAAAACCTTCTAAAAAAGAAGAAAAGAAAACCTTCTGGCTCAGCGCCTGTAGCTCAGCAGCTAGGGCACCAGTCACATACACTGGAGCTGGTGGGTTCAAATCCAGCCTAGGGCTGCCAAACAACAATGACAACAATAACCAAAAAATAGCCGAGTATTGTGGCAGATGCCTGTAGTCCCAGCTACTTGGGAGGCTGAGGCAAAAGAATCACTTAAGCCTAAGAGTTTGAGGTTGCTGTGAGCTTTGATGCCACGGCACTCTCCCCAGGGCGACAGCTTGAGACTCTGTCTCAAAACAAAACAAAACCTCTGGCCATTACCAAAGGAGGGCGTAATAAAGAGTAAGTTTGGGCTCAGCACCTGTGGCTCAAGTGGCTAAGGCCCCAGCCACATACACCTGAACTGGCAGGTTCAAATCCAGCCCAGGCCCGCCAAACAACAATGACAGCTGCAACCAAAAAATAGCCAGGCATTGTGGCGGGCGCCTATAGTCCCCAGCTACTTGGGAGGTTGAGGCAGGAGTCTCGCTTGAGCCCAGGAGTTGGAGATTGCTATGAGCTGTGATGCCATAGCACTCTACCCAGGGTGACAGCTTGAGGCTTTGTCTCAAAAAAAAAGAAAAAAAAAAAAAGAGTAGGTTTGGTCTTCTGTTCTGTCATGGCTGGGAACTCAGTTTTAAGGTTTCTCTGGGGTCCTGTCAAGAAGGGGGATCATTTAGTCAGCAGGGGACTTATGATTTTCAGTTAGGTCACAGACTATTGTAAATAATGGTACTATGAACATTAGGGCACAAATATCTGTGTAAGTCTCTGCTTTCAATTATTTTGAGTATATACCCAGAAATGAAATTGCTAGATAATTTGGTAATTCTTTTTTGGAATTATTTAGAAACCAGATCCAACTCTGTCACCCAGACTGGAGTACAGTGGCGTGGGCATAGGTCAATTTTTTGGGGTATATACCTAAAAGTGAAATAGCTGGACAACTTGGTAATTCATTTTTGGAATTATTTAAAAACCAGGTCTCAACTCACTGTGGCTGGAGTACAGTGGCACGATGATAGTTCACTGCTCAAGCAATCCTCCTGTCTTGGCCTCCAAGAGTGCTAGGATTACAACCATGAGCCACTGTGCCCAGCCAGGATTATGGTTTTCTTTTCTTTTCTTTTTTCTTTTTCTTTTTTTTTTTTTTGAGACAGAATCTCACTCTGTTGCCCTGGGTAGAGTACTATGGTGTCATAGCTCACAACAACCTCAAACTCTTGGTCTCAAGTGACTCTTGCTTCAGCCTCCCAAGTAGCTGAGACTACAGGCACCTGCCAAAACACCCAATTATTTAAGCAATTCACCTGTGTCAGTCTCCCAAAGTGCTAGGATTTTAGGTGTAAGCCACCACATCCAGCCACCATTCTGTTTTTATACAACAGTTATTTTTTTCAAGCATATATACTAAACATTACATTAAGTTACTTCTTGGATTAGCTTGTTTAGATCTTCTGGAATCTACATTCTGTCGTTCAGCTTTTTACTTATAAATCACTTCCCATTTTGTATTATCTGCAAAGTTCATAAGCATGCTTCCTCCATGCTGTTTCATGCTAAGACATTCATAAAAATGTTTATCAGTTAAAGAACGAGAGAGGCCTTTGATAAACTGCTAGAAACTTCTATTTTAACCTTTGCATAAATAATGTCAGTTTTCAGGCTGGGTGTGTTGGCTCATGCCTGTAATCCTGGCACTCTGGGAAGCTGACGCAGGTGAATTGCTTGAGTTCAGGAGTTTGAGACTAGCCTGAGCAAGAGCGAAAAAACTAGCTGGGTGTTGTGCTGGGTGCCTGTAGTCCCAGCTACTTGGAAGGCTGAGGCAAGAGGATTGCCTGAACCCAGGAGTTTGTGAGCTATGACACCACGGCACTTTATCAAGGGTAAAAAAGCAAGACTCTTCTCAAAATAACAAAAAACAACAAAAAAAAAGCAACCCAAAACTCAGCTTTCGATAAACTGTACAATCATCCAGCCCTCTTTTTCTATGACCAATTTGTCAGATGCCTCTGAAAAATAAGGATGTACAAGGTCCACAACATTTTCTTAATCTACCTCAGTGTTCAAGTAATGAATAAGAGCGGCAACCACTTATCAAGGGGCCAGGTCAGGTCTTTTTCATACATTATTTTTAATTTAGTCCCCCATTCTTAGATGGCTGGGCATAGTTGTTCATACCTATAATCCTAGCACTTCAGGAGGACAAGGTGGGAGGCTCTCTTGAGGCCAGGAGTTCAAGGGCACAAGGATTGCCTTATCTCAGGAGTCTGAGGTTGCTGTGAGCTAGGGGGACCATACCACTCTAGCCTGGGTGACAAGAGCAAGACTGTCTTAAAAAAAAAAAAAAAATTCTGGGCAGCGCCAGTAGCTTAGTGGGTAGGGCGCCAGTCACATACACCCAGGCTGGCAGGTTTGAACCCAGCCCAGGACTGCTAAACAAGAATGACAACTGCAACAACAACAAAAAATAGCCAGGCATTGTGGTGGGTGCCTGTAGTCCCAGCTACTTAGGAGGCTGAGGTAAGAGAATTGTTTAAGCCCAAGAGTTTCAGGTTGCTGTGACTTGTGACACCATGGCACTCTATGGAGGGCAACATAGTAAGACTCTGTCTCAAAAAAAAAAAAAAAAAAGGAAGAAAGAAAAATTTCTGAGGTATTAGTATTTTAATTTTTACTGTGGGAGATGAATTAAGGCTCTGTAGAACATACACAAGTGTGGTCTGGTTTTAGCTAACCACATGTTCAGTTTTCCAAATATGGTTGGCTATCTGCTGTTTTAACTGACTGGCAAGAAAGCAGAAATAAAAGTATTCATGGAGAAGTTTAGAGAAAATGGTGGCTTTTGGGGTTTTGTGTTTGTTTTTCTTTCTCTGAAGGAATTAGAGGTGAAAGAGATGTCAATTCCTAGGGAAGGGGATTTTTATGAAGTTTGTGCTGTGTCACATATAATATAAGCCCCATTATTTATCAATGCCTATAGAGGTGGGAATTTTTGTTGCTTCGTTGTTTTATAATAGGATTATATGTGAAATTGGTCCCAAGGAAGATCCCAGATGAGGGCAGAGCTAACCCTAAGAAGCTCAGTTATGTGACAGGCTTAGAGAATTTGGTGTCCAAGTCTCACTTTTGGCAAATGATGGGATCAGAATTGGAATTCAGCCTCATCTGACTTCAAGGCCTGGGCCCTACCCTCTGAGAATTAGACTGGGAAGAATAGGAACCTATCAGAAAGGAAGGAAGAAAGCTCCATTTAGATCCACTCATTTTTTTCAGTGAATTCATGCTGTGCCTTGTTTTTGCCACTTTCCTAAAGATTCATAAACCATTTGTCTAATTATCTATTCCAGAATTTTGCCAAGGAAAAAATGTGCTCACAGTCTTATAGTTTCTTCTTTTAGAAAATGAGGACATTTGTCCACCTTCAGTTTTCTGGCACCTCAAACTATTCCCAGCAAAGTTACCACCACATTTCAAGTTTTTTCAGTAAACCAGAAAAGTGAAGCTGTGTGAAGGAGCTGGATATTCTTGTTACTTGCTCACTGACTTGGACTCAGATTCCCTCTTTACCATGTAGGTCCTACTCCTTCTAATTGGAGGGTAATTCTCTTGATGGAAAATGGAAGCAAAGTAAGAGCTGATTAATTCTGCCTTTTCCTTCATCATCTGTTTCATTATGCCTGCTGTTCCTTGTTCTTCTTGCTTAGAACATCAACTTTTCTGACACTGCCTTACATATTAGTGCTGGCAAAAACTTTTATTGTAAGTTAGCATTATGGGACTAATGCATCACAGATAATTTATACAAAATCTTGCTTTTAAAAACATTTTCACCGGGCTCAGTGCCCGTAGCACAGTGATTACGGCACCAGCCACGTACACCAAGGCTGGCAGGTTTGAACCGGCCTGGGCCAGCTAACAACAATGACAACTCCAAGAAAAAAATAGCTGGGCTTTATGACAGGCACCTGTAGTCCCAGCTACTTGCGAGGCTGAGGCAAGAGAATTGCTTAAGCCCAAGAGTTTGCGGTTGCTGTGAGCTGTGACGTCATAGCACTCTACCAAGGGCAACTTAGTGAGACTCTTTAACCTAAACCAAAGCATTTTTATAGCTGTTCTCTTAGGGAACAGATAATAACTACCATTCACAAAGTATCCTATTTATAATATTTTCTCCAAAATGTAGTTTCAGGAAGTAATTCAACTACTTTATGGTTAAAATAAAGGCCTTTTGGTTGGGCATAGTGGCTCATGTCTATAATCCTAATACTGTGGGAGGTAGAAGGAATGGATTGCCTAAACTCAGGAGTTTGAGACCAGCCAGAGCAAGCGTGAGACCCCATCTCTACTAAAAATAGAAAAACCAGCTGGTTGTGGTGTCAGGTGCCTATAGTCCCAGCTACTTGGGAGACTGAGGCAAGAGGAACCCTTGACCCAAGGGTTTGAGGTTACCGTGAGCTATGATGCCATGGTACTCTACCCAGGGCGACAGAATGAGACAGAGTCTTACTCTGTTGATCAGACTAGAACACCATGGTCTCAGCCTAGCTCACAACGTCGTCAAACTCTTGGACTCAAAGAATTGTCCTGCTTCAGCCTCTCAAGTAGCTGGGACTATAGGCACCTACCACAATGCCCGGCTCATTTTTCCATTTTTAGTAGAGATAGGGTCTTTCTTCTTTAGGCTCGTCTCAAACTCCTGAGCTCAAGGGATCCACCTGCTTCAGCCTCCTAGGATGCTGGGACAACAGGCATTAGCCACCATGCCTGGTGAAAGAGGCTTTTTAAAATGGTAGGAACGGAAAGCGAGTTCCATCTCTTATAAAGTACAAAATGATAGTGCTGGAAAAAGAAGAGATAGAAGGTTAATAATGGAAGTTTTATATAGACCATTTCTCCCCTTCCAAGTTAGTCATTGTCTCTGAGGAGGTAAACTAGCCTTATATTTTAATGCTTGATTTGAATTTCCATGTGTTTTCTATTTAAAAAAAGATATTTGTATCATTTTGTATTTTTCTGAATAGCTAAAAAGAAACCCTCTTCAACGTGAGTAGTTAAATTCTATGTTCAGTTGCTTCATTTATATGATTTTGAATCTTAAAAGAGGTGACTCAGAGCTGACTCTGGCGGACATCTTAGAGTTCAGCCACTACAAAGTTTGTGATTGACACGTTTCATGTTTCATCTCTTTTCTGTCCTTCTAAGTCCTCTTTATGTGACAGGATTTTCAATTCAGTTCCATTAATTGTTCCAGAACAGGTCTGTTCTTTGCATTGGATTACAACTGTGGGTCAGTCTCTGCCTTTAAGGCACTCATAGACTAGTTGGGAAGACAGCTGTGTCAATAAATAATACAGGTACAATAGTGTTGTATGAAACAACTGAAATACGTGTAAGTGTACCAAATAGAGCAGAAGAGGATATTCTCACTATAAGGTTCAGGAAAGTATCCCTGAGCACCAGCAAGTGCTGCAGTCACTAAATGTAAAGGAATTTGAACTTTGACCTGTATTCCAGAGGGTTTTGATTTTGAAAATGACATGGTCAGAGCAAGATCTTACAAACCTGGCAGCAACACAGAGGATGTGGAGGACTTGAGTCTAGACAGAGTGACCAATTAAGGAATTATTGTAGGTTGGGCAAGGTGGCTCATACCTGTAATTCTAGCACTCTGGGAGGCTGAAGCGGGTGGATTGCCTGAGCTCAGGAGTTCAAAACCAGCCTGAGCAAGAGTGAGACCACATCTCTACTAAAAATAGAAAAACTAGTTGGGGATCCTTTTGTAGTTCATAACCATGATGATTGGGTTTTCGTGCGCATGCATTAGATGTGCCTCCCACAAATCTTGTTACAATGTCAGTACATTACCCATCTGATATGAAAAGAAAAACAAACAAACAAAAAACCAGTTGGGGGTTGTGGCAGGCACCTGTACTCCCAGTTACTCAGGAGGCTGAGGCAAAAGGATCTCTTAAGCCTAAGAGTTTGAGGTTGCTGTGAACCACGATGCCATGGCATTTTACCCAGGGCATAGAGTGAGACTCTGTCAAAAAAAAAAAAACAAAGAAATTGTTGTAGTAGTCTAGACCCTAATCTAAGCATTGGGACTGAAAAAGAGAGAACGCCAACATTTATGCTGATTTGAAGGTCACATTAACAGAACTAGTGATAGTTTGGACGTGGAAAAGAAAGCTGGTGAGATGATGTGATAGTTAATTTTATATCTCAATTTGATAGGCTAAGGATACCCAGTAAGCTGATAAACATTATTTCTGTATGTGTCTGTGAGGATATATATATACACATATTTCTTTTGTTGGTATGCCTATAATTATCCTGCTGGCACCCTAGAGTGAATACACTCTTCTTTGAATGTCAACATTGGATCCTGGGAATAGTTGAGAACAGTAGAAAACAAATATTCTACCAAAGATTTGAGATAAGATGCTCCTAGTATCAGGTCTACATTCCAGATAGGAATAAGGGTAAGGGTGAAAGACAAAAGAAAATATGGTAAATCAGTTTGTTGCCATCCTATTGGCAAAGAAGAATATGTTAATGGATAATGCGTAGACAATTTGGAATCTCTACCAGCAACCCTACCAGTTGGGATCTTAGAAGTCATTTAGTCTACAGTCCTTTTGAAAATGGTAAAACTGGTTTGGCGCCTGTGGCTCAAGTGGCTAAGGCTCCAGCCACATACACCTGAGCTGGTGGGTTTGAATCCAACCTGGGGCCCACCAAACAACAATGACAGCTGCAACCAAAAAATAGCCGGGCATGGGTGGTGCCTGTGGCTCAAACGGGTAGGGTACCAGCCCCATATGCTGGAGGTGGTGGGTTCAAACCCAGCCCCAGCCAAAAACTGCAAAAAAAAAGAAAAAAAAAAATAGCCAGGCATTGTGGTGGGCACCTGTAGTCCCAGCTACTTGGGAGGCTGAGGCAAAAGAATTGTTTAAGCCCAGGAATTGGAGGTTGCTGTGAGCTATGATGCCACAGCACTCGATCCAGGGTGACAGCTTGAGGCTCTGTCTCAAAAAAAAAAAAAAGAAAGAAAGAAAAAGAAAATGTTAAAACTGAGGCCTGGAGATGTTAACTACTTTGCCACCAGTTATATAGCTTGTTAATGATAACAAACTGGAATAGAAGGGTTATGATTTTTAAGTCATAGCCTGTCTCTACCATTTCCTAATTGTGCAACTTTGGGGTAAGTTATTTAACCTCTCTAGCTCTCAGTTTCTTCATCTCTAAAATGATAATAATCTTACTTCAATTGATTGTTCTGAGAATTAAATGTGCAAACATATATCTAGTCCCTAAGAGATTATTGGTGCTCAATAAACATTATTCCCATATTATAGTTATTTTATTTTATTTATTTATTTATTTTTGGTGGTTTTTGGCTGGGGCTGGATTTGAACCCACCACCTCCAGCATATGGGACCGGCTCCCTACCCCTTTGAGCCACAGGCGCCGCCTTAGTTATTTATTTTTAAAAATGTAATTTTTAGAAATTGGTCCTGTGGGTTGGGAATGGTGGCTCACGCCTATAATCCCACCACTCAAGGAGGCCAAGGCAGGCAATTGCCTGAGTTCGAGACCAGCCTGAGCTAGAGTGAGACCCCATCTCTAAAAATAGCCAGGTGTTGTGGCAGGTGCCTGTAGTCCCAGCTACTTGGGAGGCAAAGGCAGGAGAATCGCTTGAGCCAAGGAGTTGGAGGTTGTTTTGAGCTGTGATGCCAAGGCACTCTACCCAGGACAACAGTTTGAGGCTCTGTCTCAAAAAAATAAAAATAAAAATAAAAAAGTTAAATTAAAATTTATAAAAATAGAGTCTTGCTCTGTCACCCAGGCTGAAGTGCACTGGCATGATCATAGCTTACTCCAGCAGGGCTTGAGTAATCTTCCTATTTCTGCCTCCCAAAATGCCCAACTAATTTTTGTTTTTGTCTTTTATAGAAACAGGGTCTCACTATATTGCCCGGCCTAGTCTTTAACTCCTAAACTCAAGCAACACTCCCACCTTGGCCTCCTAGAGTGCTGAGATTACAGCCGTGAGTTACCACATCCAGCTAGCTCACTTCTTCATAACAGACAACTAGTCAGAATCCATTTCAAGGAATGCGTAGACAAACCCACAAGAGGCTGGGAAATACTCGGCTACAGCTAAATTCTTATATCTGATAAGTCTCTTAAGGAGTATATTTACTTCTGTGAGAGTATTATTCTCCAGAAAAAGATGACAAGTGCTAGTCTGGGAGAAATAAAAGTGACTCAGAGGCCCGGCACAGTGGTTCACGGCTGTAATCCTACCACTCTAGGAGACTGTGGCAGGTAGATCGCTGAGCTCTCAAGTTTGAGACCAGCCTGAGTAAGAATGAGACCTCCCCCCTTCTCAACTAAAATTAGAAAAACTAGCCAGGCATTGTGGCAGGTGCCTGTAGTCCCAGCTACTCGGGGGTGCTGAGGCAGATGGATCACTTGAGCCCAAGAGATGGAGATTGCTGTGAGCTATGATGATGCCACGGCACCCTACCCAAGGCAACAGAGTGAGACTCTGTCTCAAAAAAAAAAGGTGACTCAGGAGTAGCAAAACCAAATAAAGATTTGTCTCCATACCACTCAGGAAAGGGTTACCTTGAGGGATGGAGAGTTGGAGCAACCTTTCCATAACATTTCTTGTTCATGCTGTTGCCCTGCAACAAGCAGCTCTTGCAATTCTTTATCTATGACATCATTCAGGTGGGCGGGCAATTTTATGAATCATATTTTTGTGATCTGTCTTCTCACTGGTTGGTGATTGATGGCAGCTGGGTAGAATATATTCCTCTAACCCTAACGTAAGTTTGGTCTAAGTGCTAACATCAACTCACCAATGCAAATCAAAACCACCATGAGATATCACTTAACTCCAGTGAAAGTAGCTTTTATCAAAAAATCCCCAAACAACAAATGCCAGCATGAATGCAGAAAGATAGGAACACTCACAAACTGTTGGTAGGGGTGCAAACTAGTACAACTTCTATGGAAAGTAGTATGGAGACACTTCAAAGACCTAAAATCATTCAATCCAGAAATCCCATTACTGGGTATTTATCCAAAGGAAAAACATTTTATTAAAAAGACACCTGTACTCAAACATTTATAGCAGCACAATTCACAACTGCAAAGTTATGGAAACAACCCAAGTTCCCATCAATTCATGAGATTAATAAAGTGTGGTATATGTATACCATGAAATATTATTCAGCCATAAAAAATGGTGAAGTGATACCTTTTGTATTAAGCTGGATGGAACTAGAGCCCATTCTTCTAAATGAAGCATCATAAGAATGGAAAAACAAATAACACATGTACTCACTATGAAATTGGAACTAATCCATCAACACTTATAGCCAGACACAGGGGCTCACACCTGTAATCCTAGCACTTTGGAAAGCCGAGGCAGGTGGATCACCTGAGCTCAGGAGTTTGGGACTACCCTGAGCAAGAGCAAGACCCTTTCTCTACTAAAAAATAAAAAAAACCCACCAGGTGTTATGCGGGTACCTGTAGTACCAGCTACTCGGGATGGTGAGGCAAGAAAACTGCTTGAACCCAAGAGTTTGAGGTTGCTCTGAGCTATGATGCCATGGTACTCTACCCAGGGCTATAAAGTGAGACTGTCTCAAAAAAAAAAAAATCAACACTTATGTGCACATAGGTAATAATACTCACCAAAAATCAAGCAGGTAGAAGAGGAGATGGATAAATTCACACTTACATCATTGTCTGGGTAACGGGCACACTTATAACTTTGACTCAAACAGTACAAAAGCAACTTATGTAACATTTGTACCCTGGTAATATCTGAAATAATTTGTTTAAACTTCACCATTAAATTAGTGTTTTATAGTAAATAATTCTGGCTTTCCCCCCTCAAAATGGAGATAATAATGGAATACATACATTTAATAAATAAGGCAGGAGAACTACAAAAATATTTTTTCTACAAAATATTATTTTACTTTTCAGATGAATGAAAGTGGTGCAAGTACAAAATATTATTGCAAACACTAGAAGGCACTATTTCTCTACAGAGGCAGAAAATGAATATAACACAAATTTCTTGTTATGCTAAACTTCTCTTGCTCAATCGCTATTCAAGACATGGAACAAAAACTGCAGTATGATAAATTAAAAAATATACATTTTTACAATATACTAAGCAGTGTAAAGAAAAAGGAAAAAGAGGATTAGTGAGATAAAGGAGATTGAAAAAATGTAAATCCAATAAAAAGAAGACAAAAAAAAGCTACAAAAAGTGATAAAGGAGAAAAAGGGAAAATGAGAAGAAAATGAGGTCAAAACAAACTTTTTCTATACAACATAATACATGGGGAACTGTTTTCCATGCCATAGCTCTTCTGTCATGTTATATTGCTCTGAGAGGCAGAGGCAGGTGGAATGCCTTAACTCAGGGGTTCAAGACCAGCCTGAGCAAGAGCAAGACCCCATCTCTACTAAAAATAGAAAAATCAGTTGGGCGTTGTGGTGGGCACCTGTAGTCCCAGCTACTCAGGAGGCTGAGGCAGGAGGATCACTTGAATCCAGGAGTTTGAGGTTGTTGTATGATGCCATAGCACTAGCACTCTACCCAGAGTGGCAAAGTGACTCTCTCTAAAAAAGAAAAAAAAGGAAAAGAAAATGCTAAGTTATAATTAATCAGTGGTTTTTCTAGGTCTGCATTGCGTTCCCTTCCCACTCTTCTCGAAATCCTATTCTCTGGACTGCGCCTTACAGGGAGGATACTGGGTATGCATCAGGATCCATAATGAAGTAAGACAGGATGAGAGATTTAGAGGTACCATGGAAATGTAAAACCTGTTTTGATAGTATTGGCTGGTAGAAAGGAAAGTAGGAAACTGTCCTACTTATTCCCCCCTAAATGGCTGCATCCAAACATTTACTTGGGTGAGACTGGGAATTGAAGAGAACTAGACTGCCCTGGGCTATTTAACTAGAGACTTTTTTTTGTAACTTTATGGAATTTTAGATTTCACAATAGCTCATAGCTTATTTCCTATTTCTCTTTCTCCCTTCTCTGAAGGAATGTCTTCTGCTCTTTTTTTTTTTTGCACTTTATCGCCCTCAGTAGAGTACTGTGGCGTCACAGCTCACAGCAACCTCCAACTCCTGGGGTTAGGCAATTCTCTTGCCTCAGCCTCCTGAGTAGCTGGGACTACCAGCACCCACCACAATGCCTGACTATTTTTTTGTTGCCATTCTGCCGGGGCCGGGTTTGAACCTGCCACCCTCGGTATATGGGGCCAGTGCCCTACTCACTGAGCCACAGGCGCCACCCCCTTCTGCCCTTTTTTTTTTTTTCTTTTTTTTTTAGACAGAGTCTCACCCTTCTGTCTACCTGGGAATGTAGTGGCATGATCACTCAACTCACTGCAGCCTCAAACTCCTGGGTTCAAGTGACCCTCTCATCTCAGCATTCCCAGTAGCTGGGACTGTGGGTGCACACCCCCACACACAGCTACCTTTTTAAATTTTTATTATTTATTTGAGATGGAGTTTCACTCATTCTGCTGCCTAGGCCAGAGTATCTTGGCATTAGCCCAGCTCACAGCAACCTCCAAATCCTGGGTTCAACCTCCTGCCTCAACCTCCTGAGTATCTGGGACTGTAAGCATGCACCACAACACCTGGTTAGTTTTTTCTATTTTTGGTAGAGATGGGATCTCACTCTTGCTCAGACTGGTCTCAAACTTGTGAGCTCCAGCAATCCACATGCTTTGCCCTCCCAGAGTGCTTGGTGTGAACCACCTCGCCCTGCCTATTTTTTGTAGAGATGAAGTCTCACTATGTTGTTCAGGCTCGTCTCAAACTCTTGAGCTCAAGTGATCCTCCTGCCACAGCCTCCCAAAGTGCTGGAATTACAGGCATGAGCCAGCTGACCTGGCCCCTCTGTACATTTTCATTTTCGACAGTTAAAGGAAACCAATCCTGAGAAAATTGGCTGCTCAGGATTTGATATAGGTTTAAAGAGGAATCCTGTGGTTGATTTGTATTAGTTTATCCTTGTTGTTCAACTTAGGAAAGAAAACAGGAGTTAAAAACCACAGTCCTGGCTCGGTGTCTATAGCTCAGCAGCTAGAGCGCCAGCTACAAACACCAGAACTGGATAGTTCAAACCCGACTGGGTCTGCCAAACAACGACAACTACAATAAAAAAATAGCTGGGCATTGTGACAGGCACCTATAGTCCCAGCTACTTGGGAGGCTGAGGCAAGTAATCACCTAAGGCTAAGAGTTTGAGGTTGCTGTGAGCTATGACGCTATGGCACTCTACTGAGGGGAACATAGTGAGACTCAGTTTCAAAAAAAGAAAAGAAAAGAAAAGAAAACCACAGTCTTGGCTGGGCACAGTGGCTCATGGTTGTAATCCTAGCACTCTTAGAGGCCAGGACAGGAGGATTGCTTGAGCTCAGGAGATTGAGAACAGCCTGGATAAGAGTAAGACCCTGTCTCTATCAAAAATAGAAAAAATTGGGTGGTGCCTGTGGCTCAACGGAGTGGGTGCCGGCCCCATATGCTGGAGGTGGCGGGTTCAAACCCATTCCCGGCCAAAAACTGCAAAAAAAGAAAAAATTAGCTGAGTGTTTTAGTAGGCACCTGTAGTCCCAGTTATTCAGGAGGCTGAGGCAGGAGTTTGAGGTTGCTGTGAGCTATGATGAGGCCAGAGCACTCTACCCAAGGTGACAGAGACTGTTTCAAAAAAAAAAAAAGAAAGAAAGAAAGAAAGAATGAATGAAAATCAAAGACCTGTCTAAATCAAATATTTGTCTTGTAGCTGTATTTCAGAATACTGAGAATTCTAAGAGCCCAGGCAATCATGGTTTGAGACACTAAGGAAATTTTGCTAACTGTGGTTTGAGGGCAAGGAAGTCAAAGTAGATCATATCAGGAATTGAGCTTTAGATTGCAGGTTAAAACACTCAGCCGAGACAATGTCTCAATAATCTATCCTCCGTTTATCAAGATATCCCTAAATCATATCTTACATTTCTTTTGTCTTACTTTTATACTGACAATGTGTGGCATATAGCAGATACTTAATAAATTGGAGTTGAATAAACATGAAAACATTCTCCTTGAATTAGACATTCAGACTATCAATAATTTTTTCTGATGTTTTTAGCCCTTGCTTTTGTCAAACCACATTCACAACCACTTTCTCACCTCTTATCACAAGTGTCTGAGCAGCAAAATAAAATCGAAGCTTCTGCCAATCTCTGAGTTAGAAAGGAAACTTTAATAGTCAGCAATTTTGTGATGCCTTCAAGTTCCTTGAAGTAGTAAGAAAGAAATCATTGGGAATTTACTAACTCAGTGGGGTGTCTTGAATACAAAGAACATATTCTTTCTTCAGTATGAGTTTAGAGTACAGTATTATCAAGAATCTATGTACATGGTGGCACCTGTGGCTCAAAGGAGTAAGGCGCTGGCCCCATATGCCGGAGGTGCTGGGTTCAAATCCAGCCCTGGCCAAAAACTGCAAAAAATAAATAAATAAATAAAAATAATATTTAAAAAAAAAAAAAAAAAAAAAAAAGAATCTATGTACAAATGACTTAATAAAAAAAAAAAGAAAAAGAAAAAACATTAGGCCAGGCACAGAGGCTCACACATGTAATCCTAGCACTCTGGAAGGCCAACGTGGGTGGATCATCTGAACTCAGGAGTTTGAGACCAGCCCAGACAAGAGCAAGACCCTATCTCTACTAAAAATAGAAAAACTATGCAAGCATTATGGCAGGTACTTGTAGTTATAGCTACTCAGACAGCTGAGGCTGAGGACCCCTGAGCCCAAGAGTTTGATGTTGAGTGAGCTATCATGACACACAGCACTCTAACCAGGGTGACAGAGTAAGACTCTGTTTCAAAAAAAGAAAATAAAGGCTCTGCGCCTGTGGCTCCCTAAGTGGCTAAGGCGCTAGCCACCTACACCTGAGCTGGCAGGTTTGAATCCAGCCTGGGCCTGCCAAACAACAATGATGGCTGGCAACCAAAAAATAGCCGGGTGTTGTGGCAGGCGCCTGTAGTCCCAGCTACTTGGGAGGCAGAGGCTGGAGAATCGCTTGAGCCCAGGAGTTGGAGGTTGCTGTGAGTTGTGAAGCCACAGTACTCTACCCAGGGCGACAGCTTGAGGCTCTGTCTCAAAAAAAATAAAAAAGATAAAAAAATTGAAAATAAAATTAGATTCTATAATTCAAAAGAGGAGGACATAGGGCATTCTGTGTGCAGCCTTTAAAAAAAAAAAATTTCACCTTGTTGCCCCTAGTAGAGGGTCATGGTGTCATAGCTCACAGCAACCTCAAACTCTTGGGCTTGAGCAACCCTTTTGCCTCAGCCTCTTGAGTAGCTGGGACTACAGGTGATGGCCACAATGCCTGGCTAGGTTTTTTTCTATTTATAGTAGAGACAGGGTCGTGATTATGTTCAAGTTGGTCTTGTACTCCTGAGCTCAAGGGATTTTCCTGCCTCAGCCTCCCAGAGTGCTAAGATTACAAGTGTGAACCACTACACAGCTGTCTGCAGCCTTTGTAAACTGGTTAATACTAGTCCATGGTCAGTGGCCTCTTATTAGAAAGGGATGCTTGGCTGGGCGAGGCGGCTTACGCCTATTATCCCAGCACTTGGGAGATGGAGGATAGTGGATTGCTTGAGCTCATGAGTTCAAGACCAGCCTGAGCAAGAGTGAGACCCCATCTCTAAAAAATAGCTGGGCATCGTGGGGGACACCTGTCCCAGCTACTTGGGAGGCTGAGGCAAGAGAATTGCTCAAACCCAAGAGTTTGAGGTTGCTGTGAGCTGTGATGCCAGCACACTCTACCCAGGGCAACAAAGTGAAATTTTGTCTTAAAAAAAAAAAAAAAAAAATCTGGCACATCAAAAATGCTCAACTACTGCTGGCTACTAATGACTATTAAGTTTCACTTTAGCCTGTCCTTAATGATGTATCTACTCTGCTTGTAAGTACTTGGTGGACAGAGTCATCCATAATTTAAAGGCAGTTGTTGCTTATGTGATTTCCAGTATTTGGGTGGAGAAATATTTATGAAACCCAAGTACTGTGTGTTCTATTCCTATGTCATGTTTATTCAATCACTAAAAAACCACAGTGTCTGTCTTTGACCTTATATTACTCAGTTCTATGATTCAATCATTGAAAATGATATTTGGTCTTAAATTATGTTTCTAAGTAAAGTGCTTTCCAGTAGGAAAAGAGAACTCCACCCATATAGATCATTCCATTCAGAAACATTTGTTCTAGACTTTGTTCCCAGTTCAAATACAAATACCTACTTTGGGATTTTTTTGGGGGACAGAGTCCCATACTATATTGCCCTCAATAGAGTTCTGTGGAGTCATAACTCACAGCAACCTCAAACTCCTGGACTTAAGCAATTCTCTTGCCTCAGCCTCCCAAGCAGCCGGAACTACAGGCACCCACCACAATGCCTGGCAATTTTTTTGTTGCAGTTGTCACTGTTGTTTACCAGGCCCAACTGAGCTACAGTTGCCGAGCCTAAATACCTTATTTTCTATAATTTTAAAGACTGCTTTTACACTGTGCTTTTAAAATATTGCCAAATAGTGTCCCATTTCCATTCTTATTTGCTGGACCCAACTGATTTTATGCTTTCTGAAAACTTTTATCCTGACCCTAATTTATATTTAAAAACTGAAAATTCTTCCATGGGAGTTTTCCGTTTCCAACTTCTTCCCATTTCAATTCATGTTAGACGCCACAGAATGCTTTACAAGACCTACCAATTATTCATGAACACCTCTCCTTAGATTTTCTCTCAATCTCATCTTAGTTATGAACCATAATGCCCTTAGCTGGGAGTTAGGGTAGATTCAAGATTATATGTTTAAAAATCATAAGATCATTTATTGGAATCTGACCATACTCTTGGCTAACCACACCCTGGTATCATAGCAACTGAAAGTTTAGCCAAATGTTTTTTTGTTTGTTTTTTTTTGTAGAGACAGAGTCTCAATCACCCTTGGTAGAGTACTATGGAGTCACATAGCTCACAGCAACCTCCAACTCCTGGGCTTAGATGATTCTCTTGCCTCAGCCTCCCGAACAACTGGGACTACAGGCGCCCACCACAACATCCAGCTATTTTTTTGTTGCAGTTTGGCCAGGGCTGGGTTTGAACCCACCGCCCTTGGCATATGGGGCCAGCACCCTACCCACTGAGCCACGGGTGCCACCCTAGCCAAGTGTTTTAATTTCAAATAAACAGCTATGTGTTGAGGATGGTTGTCATAGAGATTGGAGGAGTCAGTTTTGATTCCACTCTTAAATAGTGGGATACAAAATATACTTATACTCTCAGTTTTTCTACTAAATTAGCTAAAATTACTTTTTTGCTATCTTTTGTTTCCTTTCTTATCTTTTATATTTATTTATTTATTGGGACAGAGTCTTGCTCTGTCAATCATCATGATTAGAGTGCAGTGGTTTCATCAAAGTTCACAGCAACTTCAAACTCCTGGGCTCACTGGGAGGCTGAGGTGGGTGGATTGCTTGAGCTCCCAGGTTTGAGACCAGCCTGAGCAAGAGGGAGACCTAGTCTCTAAAAAAAAATCGCGGGCACCTATAGTCCCATGCTCAAGAGTTTGAGGTTGCTGTAAGCTACAATGCCATGGTAATCTATTGAGGGTGACAAAGTGAAACTCTGTCTCAAAAAACCCCAAAAAACCAAAAAAAACTCCTGGGCTCAAGTGATCCTCCTACCTCAGCCTCCCAATCAGCTGGGATTACAGGATTACACCACCATGCCCAGCTAATTTTTCTTTTTTTTTTTTTGAGACAGAGTCTCACTATGTTGTCCTCAGTGGAATGCCATGGTATCACAGCTCACAGCAACCTCAAACTCCTGGGCTCCAGCAATTCTCTTGCCTCAGCCTCCCAAGTAGCGCATCTGCCACAACATCCGCTATTTATTTATTTATTTCTCTCTCTCTCTTTCTTTGTTTCTTTCTTTCTTTTTTTTTTTTTTTTTTGAGACAGAACCTCAAGCTGTCACCTTGGGTAGAGTGCTGTGGCATTGTAGCTCACAGCAATCTCTAACTCCTGGGCTCAAGCGATACTCCTGCCTCCACCTCCCAAGTAGCTGGGACTACAAGGGCCCACCACAATGCCAGGCTATTTTTTGGTTGCAGCCATTACTGTTGTTTGGCGGGCCTGGGCTGGATTCGAGCCTGCCAGCTCAGGTGTATATGGCTGGCGCCTTAGCCGATTTACCCCCAGGCACTGTGCCCTTTTTTTTTTTTTTTTTTTTTTTTTTATAGACAAGGTCTTGCTCTGGATCAGGCTGGTCTCAAACTCGTGAGCTCAGACAAGCCACCTACCTCCTAGGGTGCTAGGATTACAGCCCCAGCTAAATTTTCTTTTCTTTTTTCTTTGTTTGAGACAGAGTCTCACTTTGTTGCCCTGGGTAGAGTGCTGTTACGTCACAGCTCACAGCAACTTCCAACTCTGGGGCTTAAGCAATTCTCTTGCCTCAGCCTCCCGAGTAACTGGGACTACAGGCACCTGCCACAATGTGCGGCTATTTTTTGTTGCAATTCTCGTTGCTGTTTTAGCTGGCCAGGACTGGGTTCCAACCTGCAACCCTTGCTATTTGGGGCCGGCACGCTACCCACTGAGCCAAAGGCACCACCCTAAATTTTCTTTTTCTTTTTTTTTTTTTTTTTTGCAGTTTTTGGCCAGGGCTGGGTTTGAACCACCTGCAGCATATGGGGCCAGTGCCCTACTCCTTTGAGCCACAGGTGCCACCCCTAAATTTTCTATTTTTAAAAAAAATGTTTTTCTCTTATTGGCAGTGCCTGTAGCTCAGTGAGTAGGGCATCGCCCATGTACACTGAGGCTGGGTGAGTTTGAATCCAGTGCAGGCCAGCTAAAATCAACAATGATAACGGCAACCAAAAAAAAAAAAAAAATAGCTGGGCCTTGTGGCAGGCACCTGTAGTCCTGGCTACTTGGGAAGTTGAGGCAAGAGAGTCGTTTAAGCCCAAGAGTCTTAGGTTGCTGTGAGCTGTGACGCTACAGCACTCTAGCAAGGGCGACATAGTGAGACTCAAAAAAAAAAAAAATCTGTTATTATCAGATTTTATTTGTTTTGTTTTTGAGACAGAGTCCCAAGCTGTTGCCCTGGGTAGAGTGCCGTGGCATCACAGCTCACAGAAACCTCAAACTCCTGGGCTAAAGCGAATATCCTGCGTCTGCCTCCCAAGTAGCTGGGACTACAGGCACCCGCCATAATGCTCAGCTATTTTTTGGTTGCAGCCGTCATTGTTGTTTGGCGGGCCCGGACTGGACTCGAAACCTCCAGCTCAGGTGTATGTGGCTGGCGCTTTAGCCACTAGAGCCACAGGCACTGAGCCTGTTTTGTTTTGCTTTGTTTTCATAGTTTTTGGCTGGGGCAGGTTTGCACCTGCCACCTCTGGTATATGCCGGTGCCCTACTCCTTTGAGCCATAGGCGCTGCCCTATTATCAGATTTTAGCTGGGACAAACATCTGATATTTCTAGCTTTTGAATTTTTTTTTTTTTTAACTAAAAGTACCCTACCAGCTGGGCGAGATGGCTCACTCCTATAATCCTAACACTTTGGGAGGCCTAGGTGGGTAGACTGCCTGAGCTCAGGAGTTTGAGACCAGACTGAACAAGAGCAAAACACCATCTCTATTAAAAATAGAAAAAACTAGCCAGGCATGGTAGTGGGCACCTGTAGTTCCAGCTACTAGGAAGGCTGAGGCAAGAGGATTGTTCAAGCCCTAGAGCTATGATGCCACAACACTCTACCAAGGGTGACAAAGTGAGACTGTCTCAAAAAAGAAAAAGGAAACGTAGAGAGTTATGTGTATCAAGATCCCATCAGCTTCATTTTTAATTTCATGGGTTTTTTTGTTTGTTTGTTTGTTTATTTTCCGGGACAGAGTCTCACTTTGCTGCCCTTGGTAGAGTGCTGTGGCATCATAGCTCACAGCAACCTCAAACTCTTGGGCTCAAGCAATTCTCTTGCCTCAGCCTCCCTAGTAGCTGGGACTACAGGCGCCCACTACAATGCTCGTGTTTTAGAGACAGGGTCTCGCTCTAGTTCAGGCTGGTCTTAAACTCATGAGCTTAGGTGATCCTCCCACTTTCGCCTCCCAGAGTGTTGGGATTGCAGGTGTGAGCCATTGCACCCAGCCCCAATATGAGATACTCCTTTATAAAAAGGTATTTCCTTGGCTGAGCTCAGTGGCTCATGCCTATAATCCTACCCCTCTAGGAGTCCAAGCCAAGTTGATCCCTTAAGCTCAGTAGTTTGAGATCAATTTGAACAAGAGTCAGACCCCTTCTTTATGTAAAAAAAAAAAAAAAAAAGGTGGGCATTGTGGCAAGTGCTTGTAATCCCAGCCACTCAGGAGGCTAAGGCAAGAGGATCTCTTGAGCTCAAGAGTTTCAGGTTGCTGTGAGCTATGATGCTACAGCACTCTACCAAGAGCGACAAAGTGAGACTCTGTCTCAAAAAAAAAAAAAAGAAAGAAAGAAAGAAAATGAAAAAACACAAATTAAAGCAGGATTTATTTTTTGACTACTACTTTAAGGAAATTTTTTTTGTTTTTGTATTTGAGACAGTCTCACTTTGTCATCCTCAGTAGGGTGCTGTGGCATCATAGCTCACAGGAACCTCAAACTCCTATGCTCAGGGGATTCTCTTGCCTCAGCCTCCCAAGGTACCTGCCACAATGCCCAGCTATTTTTTAGAGATGGGGTCTTGCTATTGTTCAGGCTGGTCTTGAACTTGTGAGTTCAAGCAATCCACCTGCCTCAGCCTCCCAAGAGTTGAGATTATAGGTGTGAGCCACTGTGCCTGGCTAAGTTGTGTTTTTGATTACTAATGAAATTGAAAGTTTTCAAATGTCAGACATTTGTGTTTCTTTTTTGTGTGTCAACCATCAGTTCATACTCTATCGCCACCTATGTACTGCAGGCATTAATATCTTCCTTATTGAGATGTATGAGTCCTTTGCATGTTATATTACTCCTTCATTAGTATTTGTTCCAAATATTTTCTTTTCTTTTTTTTTTTTTTTGAGACAGAGCCTCAAGTTGTCGCCCTGGGTAGAGTGCTGTAGCATCACAGCTCACAGCAACCTCCAACTCTTGGGCTCAAGCAATTCTCCTGCCTCCTCCTCCCAAGTAGCTGGGACTACAGGCACCTGCCAGAATGCCTGGCTATTTTTTCCAAATATTTTCCAACTGTTTCTCTTAATTCTGTATCCATTCAACAAATATTTATTCAATGCCTAGTATATTCCAGGTTGTGTGGTAGGAATGCTATGGTTTTTCTTTTTCTTTTCTTTCTTTTTTTTTTTTTTTTTTTGCAGTTTTTGGCTGGGGTCAGGTTTGAACCCGCCACCTCCAGTATATGGGGCCGGCACCCCTACTCCTTGAGCCACAGGCACCACCCAGGAATTCTATGTTTTTAAAACTACCTTACACATAAAATTAGACACACACATACTTTTCAGTTCTTGTTAAAGTTTAAAGATTGCACTTACAGATTAAGACAAAAAACATGTAAGATCCCACATCACAGTGTCTGTTGGTCAGAGCTAACCCTTTCTAGGTCTCATGCGATTGCAGTCAGATGTCAGGCATCAATGTAATCATTTGAATGCTTGATTAGGGTAGCAGGATCAGTCAATGTAGTTTACTCACATGGCTGGCAAATTGGTGTTGGCTGTTGGTAGAGGCTTTTGTTTCTCTCCACCTAGGCCTCTTCAAAGGTTTGAGTAGAGTGGTATGGAGACTGGCTTTCCCTAGAAAGCCAAGAGAATGAGGTGGAAATCGGCAATCTGTGCCTTTATGACATAGCCTCAGAAGTTGTACACATTCAGCAGCATTCTACTGGTCAAAGAGCGCTGGTGCCTTCAGAGGTGAGAACCATTGGGGGTCATCTTACAAGGTCAACTACCAAGGATCCTAACAACCTTTTTCTCTTTTTTTTTTTTTTTTTTTTTTTTGAGACCGAGACTTGCTCTGTTGCCCAGGACTAGAGTGCCAGCCTAGCTCACCTCAAACTTCTGGGCTTAAGCAATCCTCCTGCCTCTGCCTCCTGAATAGCTGGGACCACAGGCACCTGCCATAATGCCCAGCTAATTATTTTTCTATTTTTAGTAGAGACAGGGTCTCCATCTTGCTCAGGCTGATCTCAAATTCTTGAGTTATAGTGATTGTCCCACCTTGGCCTCCTAGAGCACTAGGATTATGGGCATGAGCCATGGTGCCCCGTGGTTGGGCACTGTTTTATTTTTGGGGGGAAAGGATCTCACTTTGCTCCCCAAACTGGAGAGCACAGTGGCTTTTCACATGCCAGATCATAAGTGCCATACAACCTCAAATTCCTGGACTCAAATGATTCTCAGGTCTCAGCCTTCCAAGTAGGTAGGACTACAGGCATATATGTCTTAGTGACCAGCTAATCCTAACCCCTTGATTTGCCCATAATTTATAAAGCACATACTGAGAATTTTGCAACAATCCATATAATTCTAGTTTTGCACCATACTCCTCTCAAACACAGCTGTGTTCTCAAAACACTTTAGTGTATATGGGCACACCCCAAGCATAAAAGATACTTTGTTTAGAGTTTCACAAAGCCCTTCTACTACAGGTTTAGCCCATGAACTTCATTAGGGCACTAGATTCCACCTCAAACTCTCTGAATTTAAGTAGAGTTCAAGGTTGCAGATTAAGGGCCAAGAAGCTTAGTTCTTTATACCTACTTGTAATTTGTTAATTAAGTAGGGAACATTTTGAGTATTACCAGAAATCTTTAATTTTTGGATGGTGCCTGTGGCTCAAAGGAGTAGGGCACTGGCCCCATATACCAGAGGTGGTGGGTTCAAACCCAGCCCCGACCAAAAACTGCAAAAAAAACCCCTTAAATTTTCTAGAAACCTTTGCTTGTGTTCAACATCCACTTTAATTAAAAAGCTCTTGCTGATTGTATTAATTTGCTGAAGGTGACTCAGCTTACTGAGAAGTAATTAACCAATAGCTGAGGTAGAAGGCTAGGTAAAGGTCAAGTCAGAATAAGGAAGACAGCTTCTTACAGCTAGCTTTCACTTTTCCTGCAGGAGGGGCAGGAGTATTCTTGTGAAATCTTTGTTTGGGACTCACACTTTTATTTTTACCACCAGTCCCACTTAGTTAAAGGTTGTCAGTTCACTTAAGAAAACAACATAGGGCTCGGTGCCTGTGGCTCAGGCGGCTAAGGCGCCAGCCACATACACCTGAGCCGGCGGGTTCTAATTGAGCCCAGGCCCGCCAAACAACAAAGACGGCTGCAAACAAAAATAGCTGGGCATTGTGGCAGGCGCCTGTAGTCTCAGCTACTTGAGAGGCAGAGGCAGGAGACTCGCTTGAGCCCAGGAATTGGAGGTTGCTGTGAGCTGTGAAGCCACAGCACTCTACCCAGGGTGACAACCTGAGGCTCTGTCTCAAAAAAGAAAAAACAACGTAGTTCTAAATATTGCCAGGTTAGGAAATTTCCTGGGCCTCAAAGTTTTAGTGCGGAGACCAAAAGGCTAGGATGGGGACAGTAGAAAGCATCAACTTCATCTAAAAAAAAGTGAGGTTGTTTACCAACATCATTCCAGCTCCTAAGACCAAAGCAACAAAGGCTTGGCCTCGTTGCCTAACAACAGTGCTCTCCTTCCCCACTACCTCCTGACTAGTAAATCGTCTTTGGTCACTTATTTTAGTCAGCTTTCCAGTGCAAAAATGGGTAATCAATAATTGTCACGTTTGACATAATTTTGTAATCTCTGATCTCCACAATGGGCCTGGCGCGTGGCTCACGCCTGTAATCCTAGCACTCTGGGAGGCCAAAGTGGTTAGACTGCTTGAGCTAGAATAGAAACCAGCCAAAGCAAGAGCCAGACCCCGTCTCTAAAAATAGCCGGCCTTGTGGCGGGCACCTATAGTCCCAACTACTCGGGAGGCTGAGGCAAGAGGACTGCTAGAGCCCAAGAGTTTGAGGTTGCTATGAGCTATGACGCCAAGGCACTCTACCCAGGGAGACAAATTTGAGACTGTCTCAAAAAAATAACCCAAAAACTCTACAATGGTAGCCTGTCTGGGCAGGTATTTGTACCCACCTCTACTTCTACCCCTACATGGGCATTCTAAAGACTACAGAAAAGAGAGACTCATGTATGTTAGCGGGCACGGTTCACCACGGACGAAACAGACACAGTGCGCGACAGTTCATCAGACACGAATTCTCGGCCTGCTTCCTTCACAGTCCTCTGCCACGCCCCTCCCAACCGGAACTACATCCCCCCGCTCCGCGCCCCCACGCACAGCGTGACGTGGGTGTCCGCAAGCGCTCGCGCCCGCCCGGCTCCTCCGGACGCACAGGGCTGGCGCAGGGCGCGCGCATGCTCGGCAGGCGGGGCAGCTGGGGTCTCGAGGCGCTGCAATCTGTTGCGCCGCCGCCCACAAGAGCCGGCAGATCCGGGTCTCGTGGCTAAGAGTGACGTGGTCAATCGAATCAAAACAGAGGAGGGGGAAGGAAGCCGGCGGCCACGATCGGCGGCGGTAGCGGCGTCCGGAGCAGCCGCAGCGTTCCGGAAGCTCCAGGCGGGCTTTCTGCCGAGCCTTGGTCCTGGCCCCTACTCTCCCCGCCCCATCGGTTGTTGTCTGGGCGGGTGAGTGTCTCCCCCTCTCCCACCGGCGTCTGCTAGCCCACCTTCCCCTCGCCCCGGTTATTTCTGGGGGCTCCTCAGGCGGCGGCGGCGGCAGAACGGGGCTGCTGCTCGGCCTCGGTGGTTCCTTGGCCGGGCTGGCGTTGCTGCACGGGAGAAGCCTGCTGCTGCCGAGCCCGCGCCCCCCCGGCGAAGAGCGAGGCTGAGAGCCTGCATTTTGGCTTTTTCTACAGGAAATCAGAGTCGGGGCTCGGCAGGAAGGTGGACGGTAGCCACGGGTGGTTTTATTTTTAGCGCCAGATAGTCAACACGGGTGGAGGCGTGAAATGGAGTAAAAAGAAGAGAGTCGTAGCTGGAAGGAAGAACTCTGAAACCCTGAAATCCACACCATGTCGTTTACCCGTCTTCCTCAACCCTTTCTGGGTATGGTGAAGTCACTAGGATGCGTCCTTTGTTGTGATAGACGAGACAGGAAAGCTGCCACCCTGAAAGCGAGAGCCTTTCAGCCCCTATTGTGTTGTGAATTTAAGGGATTCCCTCTTTCAGTTTGTTCAGTAAGTGGAACCAGGGCTGACAGAAAAGAGGTAACACCCTTTAAATGGTGTGCGACAGACTGGTTACCGGCGATACCTGAAGTCCAGTGTTGGTGTTTAAAGCCAAAGTTCTCCAAAGTGGCTGTTTATATATGCTATGATTTTAATCAAGACGACGTTTGTTAGTTGTGGAAAGTCGGTGGGATGTTTTCAGTCGCCCCTGTTGGTAAAATCGAGGATGTGGCCCTAATAATACAGTGTCTTAGTCTTGCATCAAGAGACTGGGATGAGCTTCAAGCACAATACCTACATTTGTAGAAAAGAACTTCCAGTTTTTGTGTTTTATTGTCAGAAACGGCCGTTATACATACAATAACTTGGAAAGCGTAAGACCTTCCAGGTGTTTTAGTCTTAAGACTGTTAAGGGACGTTTTCTCTGCCCAGTGCTGTGGAGGTTGCAGAAAGCTTGCGTTCCCTTCCACTTGAGAGGACTGGCCGTGTAGATAGGTTTCTTTAGCCTGTTTGGCGCCTGCCACCCTGCGTGCCCTTCAGGGCTGAGACCAGAAAACCAAACCTTTTTTGTCCTGACTTGGTTTTCGAAAAAAACATTAACTCATTAATTGAAGTGTTTCTGTGGTTAGCAGCAAGAAAGAACAACGAAAGTATGTGATGATTAATTGCCACGTATCAAATCAAGGAAGAGTTCTTATGAATTTAGATTATTTCCTTGAAGTTATGTCCTTATTGTGGGGTAGCATGGATCTCTTGATCCGTCTTTTTCTCCTGTGTGTGCCATTGAGATCTTTTTTCTTACTACCACAGTGGGAATCCTGCTGATTTAGATGAAGGAAAGTTTTCTTGAAGTTCTTTTTGTCAGCTTTTTACCTTTTATGCTAACCTGTAACTAAATATTTTTGTTTGAACTATTTTGTGATAATTGGAGAAAATGTTGATAAAATCAGGTGAGCAAAAAAGAAGAAAATAATCGTCAGTAATCCTGCCACCCAAAGGTCTCCAAAATGTTAGCAGTAGTTTATAGCCTTCTGGATACAAGTAAGCTACAACAAAGCATATGTAATATGTATGAGACAGAGTGTCACTATGTCGCCTACTTTTTCACTTATTAGTACTGTACTTTTTTTTGGATCTTAACTTTTGGGGGATAGTCACTGTGTAGCAGTTCTCCCTTATCTATGATTTCACTTTCTGAGGTTTACTGTGGTCAGCCTCAGTCTGAAAATAATAGTAAGGTATTTGGAGAGAAAGACATACATACCACATTCATGTGACTTTTATAATAGTAGATTGTTACTATAATGGTTTCATTGTTGTTAGTCTCCTACTGTGTTCAAGTTAGGAATTAAAAACTTGTATCATAAGTACGCATAGGAAAAAATATACATGTATACAGTCTGGCCCTTTCCACAGTTTAGGTCATCCACTAGGGGTCTTGGAACATATGCCCGGTAAATAAGGGGGGGACTGTTATATGTTTGGCAAACCATAGTTATTAAAACCATGGTTTTAAAACATTCCCTCACAAATCTCTATGGTAGTATATATATTTTTAAATTTTATTTATTTATTTTTGCGACAGAGCCTCAAGCTGTCGCCCTGGGTAGAGTGCTGTGGCATCACAGCTCACAGCAATCTCCAACTCCTGGGCTCGAGCGAGTCTCCTGCCTCCACCTCCCAAGTAGCTGGGACTATAGGCACCTGGCTGTTTTTTTGGTTGCAACTATCATTGTTGTTTTGGCAGCCAGGGCTGGATTCGAACCTGCCAGCTCAGGTGTATGTGGCTGGTGCCTTAGCTGCTTGAGCCACAGACGCTGAGCTAATGGTAGTATATGTTAAAAAAATAGGCATTTTTTTGTGGCACCCGTAGCTCAGTGGGTAGGGCACCAGCCACCTACACCCAGGCTGGCGGGTTTGAACCTGGCCCTGGCCAGCTAAACAACAATGACAACTCCAACAACAAAAAAATAGCCGCGCATTGTGGCAGGCGCCTGTAGCCCCAGCTACTTGGGAGGCTGCAGCAAGAGAATTAATTGCTTAAGCTCAAGAGTTTGAAGTGGCTGTGAGCTTTGACACCATAGCACTCTGCTTAGGGCAACATAGTGAGACTCTGTCTCAAAAAAGAAATATATAGGTATTTTTGTGTGGCAAAGGAAGGCTTAGCTTATTTAACTCCTAGGAAAACAAGCATAGCCTGACTTAACAATATGGAAATTGAAATAGTTTTTGCTAATTTAATGGTTTAATTTAGGTAAAGATTTAGTTCTAACCCATAGTTATACTGTGTCCCAAAAGCTGATATACTGTTTAGTAAGATACTAGAAGGTTTTACTTTACATATCACGCTTAATATACTTTCTTGAGTCTTAGGTGGGTGCCAATTTAGTCCAGTGCTTTATAGTGCCACCAAAAGAGCTTGCTGTGGGAGGAAATGTCCTCTTCACCTCAACTTCAAAGGAGAAGTACATACCAAGAAATATCCTAAATTTGCTAATACCCATTTTGAGTCCAGTTCTCTTAAACTTACCTAAAACCTTTAAATGCCAGATGCTTACTACTCATTATGTGACTTAGTTCTTTTTTTTTTTTTTTTTTGATTTGGCTTAAATGACAGTGTTGAATATGTATTCTACATTAGTCTATTTCTTCCCATCCTTTATGCCAGCACCACCTTAGAGGGACTGTCATTTCTATCTTTTTTTTTTTTTTAATTGAGACAGAGTCTCACTTTGTCATCCTTGGTAGAGTGCCATCACTTTGTCACCCTTGGTAGAGTGCCGTGGCCTCATAGCTCATAGCAACCTCAAACTCTTGGGCTCAAGGGATTCTCTTGTCTCATCCTCTGGAGTAGCTGGGATTTCAGGCACGGGCCATAACACCTGGGTTTTTTTTTTTTTGGGGGGGGGACAGGGTGTCATTTTGTCACCCTTGGTAGAATGCCATGGTGTCATAACTCACAGTAACTGCAAACTCTTGGGCTCAAGTGATCCTTTTGCTTCAGTTTTGATTTTCTTTTCCTTTATTTTTTTTGCTTTTCTTTCTTTTTTTTTTTTTTTTTTGAGACAGAGCCTTCACTTTGTCACTCCTGGTAGAGAGCTGTGGTGTCATAGCTCACAGCAACCTCAGACTCTTGGGCTTAAGTGATTCTCTTGTCTCAGCCTCCTGAGTAGCTGGGACTATAGATTATAGGAACCCACCACAAAGCCTGGCTATATTTATTTATTTATTTTTAAAGACAGTCTTACTTTGTGTTACTTTTGTGACACTGGTAGAGTGCTGTGCTGTCACAGCTCACAGCAACCTCCAGTTCTTGGGCTTAGGCGATTCTCTTGCCTCAGCCTCCCAAGTAGATGGGACTATAGGTGCCCGCCACAACACCTGGCTATTTTTTTGTTGCAGTTTGGCCAGGGCTGGGTTTGAACCCACCACCCTTCGTATATGGGGCCGGTGCCCTACTCACTGAGCCACAGGTGCTGCCCAACCCTGGCTATTTTTAGAGACAGGGTCTCACTCTGCTCAGGCTGGTCTTGAACACCTGAGTTTAAGCAGTCCACCTGATTTGGCCTCCCAGAGTGCTAGGATTACAGGTGGGAGCCACCACGCCCAGCTGCACTTTCACTTTTTATGATGCATTCTTCTTGGCAGCCTAACATTTCCTTTAAAATGTACAACAGATTGGCACCCCCTTGTTGAAAGTCTCTCATGCACATTCAGAATAAAATTCAAACTCTTTACCTAGGTTTGCTAGGTGCTACCTGTTGGCACTGCTTCCTTTCCTAACCTTACCTGTTTCCCTCTACCTAGTTTAGAACCCTGAAGCCTGGCCACATCAATTTCTTCCTGGATTCCAGCCCCACTAGCATTGCCAAACCAGCTCTAGCCATAGGACCTTTGCACTTGCACCCTGTGTCTTCAGTATTCTTCTCCCAGTGGTTAATTCCATAATGTCATTCCCGTCTCAGTTCAGATGTTACTTTTGAAAGACATTGTCCCATCACTCCATTCTAGGTTATTTTCTTTGCACCATTTATCACTATCTGTAATTCCCTTATTTTTTATTTTCTGTGTTCTCTGCAAATTAAGCTCTGTGAGAATGGGGGCCTTGTCTGTCCTTTTCAAGGCATAGTAGGTCTTAGGGTTGGTTGAATGTGTGAACTTAGTGAACATGTCTCTATTCCTCTTAAACATACTATCTATTTGAGGGCAGTTCTTTTTGTAGAAAATCCCAAATTCAGTGCCTTTATTTTCTTTGGGCAAGAAAACACCCACATTTTACTTTAGACCTATGGAATTAATTCCTGAGAGAAATGGGTCCTTAGAATCTGCATTTTCTTTCTTTCTTTTTTTTTTTTTTGTAGTTTTTGGTGGGGTTGGGCTTGAACCCACCACCTCTGGCATATGGGGCTGGCGCCCTACTCCTTTGAGCCACAGGTGCCACCCAGAATCTGCATTTTCAATAAAATCTTCAGGTGATTTTAGCTTATATTAAACTGTGAGAATCTCTCTTAATATTTTAATGGCTTTTCCCTGAGAGATTGCTTCTTGCTTTATAGTATTAATGATAGCTACTATTTTTTTGAACTTTCTTTGTATGTCAGATACTATGCTAAAAATTACTTTTCCATATTTTTCATTTAATGTATAACAACCTAAATACAGATAGTCCTACCAATGAAGACAATAAGACATGTAAGTGAGAACTTGGATTTGAACCCAAATCTTTTTTTTTTTTTTTTTTTTTGTAGTTTTTGGCCGGTGGCCAGGTTTGAACCCACCACCTCCGGTATATGGGGCTGGCACCCTTTGCCTTTGAGCCACAGGTGCCACCCCCAAATCTATCTTTTTAATCACTTTACTGCCTCTGAGCTACAGAGTTTAGAACTGTAGCAGTACTTTGGTTAAGATAGACCATGTTTTTATTTAAGGACAAGGTAGTGTTTTTTTTTTTTTAAATTAAATCATAACTTTATACATTGATGCATTTAAGGTAGTCTTTTTCTGTTCCATTTCCAATACTGTCCTTAATGTAGTTCATTGTTTTCTTGGCCTTTTTGTTTGAAGTTGCACAGCTTGAAAATTACCTTAAGAAACATACTGCAAAGACTCCTAGGTCTTGTTTTCTTGTATTGATTGCTGAGAACCTACCAGGCTTAAAGTAAATTCGGAGTGCTTTCTCATCCTTTGTGTGTGACTTCTCATTCCCCACACCAGGGCCATCTAGCACTTTCTGTTGATAGTCGTTTGAGTTCTTCCTGCATTTTCTCTATTGATGTGGGTGTTTTATTATTTGAATTGTCTTTGAATCATCATAAACTGTAGAGATTTCAGTAAGACTACTTTCCAAAAGAATTAAAAAAGTAGCATTTGATTCTTGCATTGATTCGGGGCATGGGCCAGAGCCTTCAATCCAGAAAAATACTGATTTTTTTCCCTAGTCTTTTGGTGACTGTCCAGCCTATTTGATTGGGAGGAGGCATGTAAAGTCAGAGAGGACCAATCAGTAGGCAATAGAGTTGTTCTCCCCTCCCTATCAGAAAGGCAAACATAGGATTATTTATGGGATAAATAAATGAAGAAAAGTGCCCACTTTAATTGGTTTTGTAAAGAACAATGTTATTGCTAAAATGAATTTGTAATAATCTTTTTCCATATAATTTAATAAGACTAAGAACAAAAACTTTAATACCAGAAACAAAATTAAATTGTCTAAATTGATGGTAATAAACAGTAACGTGTTAGTATACCAAATATTCTTTGTAATGTTGTGACTTAAATTAGGATTTTTTTTTTTTGGAGACGGTCTCACTATGTTGCCCTCGGTAGAGTGCTGTGGCATCAGGGCAACCTCCAACTCTTGGGCTTAAGCAATTCTCTTGCTTCAGCTGACTGGGATCCTAAGTGGCTGGGACTACAGGCACCTGCCACAATGCACAGGCACCGAGCCTAAATTAGGATTTTTTTTTCTTTGAGACAGAATCTCACTGTTTCTGGGGCTAGATTACCATGCCATCAGCCTACCTCACAGCAACCTCAAACTACTGGGCTCAAGTGATTCTCCTGCCTCAGCCTCCCCAGTAGCTGTGACTACAGGTGTATACCACCATATCTGCCTAATTTTTCTGGTTTTCTTAGAGACGGAGATCTCATGTTTCTCAGGATGGTCTTCAACTCCTGGCCTCAAGCAGTCCTTCTGCCTTGGCCTTCCAAAGTGCTGGGATTACATGCATAAACCACTGCATGTAATTAGGCCCAACTTTGGGGATTCACTATGGCATTATTTACAGTGGTGAAAAAACTGGAACTATGTTCATGCCCAAATGAAAACTTCAAGTCAGTTTTTTAAATATATCTTACAATGCATAGCCAGTTAAAAATCATGTTCAGGCCAGGCATGGTGGCTCACTCTGGTAATCCTAGCACTCTGGGAGATCTACTTGGGAAGATTGCTTGAGCTCAGGAGTTCGATATCAGCCTGAGCCAAGGGTGAGTTATTAGGGTCTCTACTAAAAATAGAAAAACTAGTCATGTATTGTGGTGGGCACCTGTAGTCCCAGCTACTCTGCAGGCCGAGGCAGGAAGGATTGCCTGATCCCAGGAGTTTGAGGTTGCTGTGAGTTATGATTCCATGGCACTCAACCCCAGGGTGATAGAATGAGTCTTTGTCTCAAAAAACCCCCCCAAACCAAATAGTTAATCCACACTCTGAATAATTAGAGCAACAAGTCTAATTATAAAAAGCCATATTAATGACTTTTTAATGGTTTCAAATGAAATGTTCTCGTCAATAAGAAGTATATACAGCATATGTTACTTGCATGTACTTAGAAAATTTACATGAAAGTTTTTAATAGAAGCTACTTCTGGGGAAAGTACCTTTTACTTTTCTGGATTATTTTTTAACTTGTTTTTAAAAATTTTTAACTTTAAATGTATTTTTTAAAGAACTATTTAGCAAAATGTATAATTTTCTAACTGATTTTTAGGTATATAGTAGGGGTTATATATGTTAAATAACATTTTAAACTTAATTGGTTTTTTTGGGGAGAAAGTTAACCTTTTGCTTATTTTCATATTGAATTTTCATTTCCCTTTTTAAAAAATGTAGGTCAATGCACAGATGTGAGTTTCAGCTTTCTAAAAATACAAAGTAAATGGTTTATGCTTGACTGCGCTCATTCACAAGTATTACAAATGCAGAGCTTTCAAAATTTAACAGCTAGTAAAGGTGTTTCCAATGTAGTTAGGGATGTAGTAAGGATCTTCATGGTGTATGCACCAGAGTTAGAGGTCAGTGCTCTGGCTGCTGTCATATTTTATCTTACAACATAATTTGTGTGTCATAAAATTTATTCATGTAAGCATTGAGATATTTTTAGGTGGGAAAGATGATATGCAGATTCTACTACAAGGTACAACAGAAAATTATATCAGAAAGCATGGTACATTTGGTGCAGACCAGCAGTGGCACGATTCCAAACAAATATTAGACCAAAGATAATAATGTAAAGCTTCATGAGGCAAGATATGCTCCCATTTAAAACTGTAAGAAATAAAGGCTGGGATGGTGGCTCACATCTGTAATTCTATCACTCTGGAAGGCCAGGGTGGGTGAATTGCTTAACTCAGGAGTTCAAGATCAGCCTGAGCAAAAGAGAGACCTTGTCTCTACTAAACATGAAAAACTGTGGCAAAAGAATTGTTTGAGCCCAAGAGTTTGAGGTTGCTGTAGGCTATGATGCCAGAGCACTCTACCCAGGACAACTAAAAAAAAAGCTCTAAGAAATCGGAGTACCAACAATAGAAAAGGAAATCAACTTCTAAGTGTACCAAAAGGATGGAAGGGCAAATAAGAGGAAAATTTGCATTAGTTGAGGTATAAGTACAAGCTGCAAAATAATTTTTTGAAGACAAGTTTATTTTTTGCTATAGTATGTTTTGTTGCTTTGTTACTCTTAGCAAAGGTAGTGTAGAAGAAACTGACTTGCTTGAAATTTTGAACAGACTTTTAAAATCCATTATAGACTGGTGCCTGTAGCCCAAGTGCCTAAGGCACCAGCCACATACACTAGAGCTGGTGGGTTCAAATCCAGCCTGAGCCTGCCAAACAACAATGACAACTACAACCAAAAAATAGCTGGGTGTTGTGGTGGGTGCCTGTAGTCTCAGCTACTTGGGAGGCTGAGACAAGAGAATTGCTTAAGCCCAGGAGTTGGAGGTTGCTGTGAGCTGTGATGCGACAGCACTCTATCCAGGGCAAAGCTTGAGGCTGTCTCAAAAAAAAAAAAAAAAAAATCTGTTTATAGATTTTATTAATTTATCAGAGTGGTTCCAAGTATTTTTCCTGACATGATGAATGACATTTATATGCATCTTTGTGCACATATGTCATCTTGGCTGTCATGTAGATGATAGCGGATATGAGTTTATGTGGGTTTGGAGAATATACTTTCTGCTCAGAAAAATAGAGACAAGCCAAGTGAATAAACTGATACCTGGATGTTATTCCACTCTAACTAATTCTAGAGTGGAATTAGATGATTCCACTCTAATTTATTTGGATAAGGCAGCTCATTCATAAAAACATTACTAAAAAGAGCCAGACAGGGCTGGTGCTTGTAGTCCCCAGCTACTCAGGAAGCTAAGGGAAGAGAATCACTTGAGCCCAAGAGTTTGAGGTTGCTGTGAGCTATGATCCCATGGCACTCTACCCAGGGTGACAAAGTGAGACACTCTCAAAAAATAGATAAATAAAAAGCACTCTTACAAGATCTCATTTCCTCTTTGTACAACTCTTTAAAATGAATAGTTTCAGCTATCACTCGTGTTTTATAAAGTCACAGAGAAGCTAAGTTAATTGAATTATTTGTCTTAGGACACATTCTTTCTGCTATCTCGTGATGTCTTAGCAAAAGTTGTGTAAAGTGATTCCTAGAATATGAATCAAATATAGATAAAAGAATAAAGGGGTCACTAAGGAAAGGGAAGTTAATGTCTAAACCGTAATGTCATGTTCTGAATGTTGTTTCCCCCCAAGTTCATATTTGAAATCCTAACCCCCAGTGTATTGGGAGGTGATGAGATCATGAGTGTGGAGCCCTCTGAGGTAGTGCTTTTACAAAAGAGGCCCCAGAGAGCCCCTTGCCCCCTTCCTTGATGTTAGGATACAGTGAGAAGGCACCATCTATGAACCAGAAAGGAGGCCCTCTAAACACTGAATATGCCAGCACCTTCATCTTGGACTTCCTGGCCTCCAGAAGTGTGAGAAGTAAATTTCTGTGGTTTATCTTTTTTTTTTTTTTTTTTTCTATGAGTACTAGTATACCAGGAATTTCTGTCCATAAACTATGCAGTTTATGATTTTTTTTTTTTTAGCAGCCCTATAAGGCACCTAAGAAAATAGGGTCACATTAAATGAGAATTTCTGGAAAAGTGGTGGCAACCTGAGGTGGACTTTTTTTTTTTTTTTTTTAATTTTTTTAATTTTTGCAGTTTTTGGCCGGGGCCAGGTTTGAACCTACTACCTCTGGCATATAGGACCAGTGTCCTACTCGTTGAGCAACAGATGGGGGTGGGTGGGTGGACTTTTAATAGAATCTTACGTTACAGATAAATGGAGGAATTAAGGAGATAAGGAAATTCTTGATGACTTTGAAGAGTTAAGCCTGGTAGCAGTGGGATAGAAGGTTAAAGATTGCTCTCGTTTTCTTTTTAAGACAGAGTTTCATAGCTCGGCTCCCATAGCTCAGTGGTTAGGGTGCTGGCAACATACACCAGGACTGGCGGGTTCAAATCTGGCCTGGGCCTGCTAAACAACAATGACAACAACAACAACAACAAAAAATAGCTGGGTGTTGTGGCAGGCACCTGTAGTCCCAGCTACTTGGGATGCTGAGGCAAGGGACTCACTTAAGCCCAAGAGTTTGAGGTTGCCATGAGCTGTGATGCTACAGCACTCTACCAAGGGCGACATAATGAGACTCTGTCTCTTAAAAAAAAAAAAAAGTTTCACTTTGTCCTCCTTGATTGAGTGTGGTGGCATCATAGCTCACAGCAACCTCAAACTCTTGGACACAAGTGATCCTCTTGCCTTAGCCTCCCAAGTAGCTGGAACTACAGGCACCCACGAAAACACCCAACTATTATTTTTAGAGACAGGGTCTCACTCTTGCTCAGGCTAGTCTCAAACTCGTGAGCTCAAGCAATCCACCTTCCTTGGTCTTTAGAGTGCTAGGATCCACCTAGCACTGTGATCCACCATGCCTTGCTATTCTCCTTTTCTTGAATTTCAAGCTTTCTGCAGAGTGGTGATCATAGAAGTAATTTTTAATATTTATTTTGGCTGTTAGTAATATACTGGTATGTAATTATATTAAATAACTTAATAATTGCTTGTAAGCCTTTGAAGGTAAAGGCTGCCTGTTTCTTCTATATCCCTTTTGAACTCTTCTGCCAGTTACTTAGTCCCCTGAGGACTTGTTCGATACTGCCTTTTTAAGAAAGCAGAAGTGAGAGAAGACGCAGATTTGAATCCCACCACTGTGTGCTCTGTGACTTTGGGCAAGTTACTGAAGCTCTCTGAGTCTCAGTTCTTTCCTCTTTAAATTAATGTGTGAGAACTGGTACATCTCCAAAGTTGTAATCATATAACTTGTGAAGTTGTGGTTTGTTGAATATGAATAAATGAAGACTTGGTATCTTCTAATCTATATCTGATCTGTACAATGATGTCTTGCACAGGCCTCCTGTTCATGCTGACATTGTTGCATCTATAAACTCCTATTTTACTCTGTTGGAAATAAACTTCTCTTCTTTTCAGCCTAGTCTCTTCCATTTGAATGATGTGACTTCTGAAAGGGTGTCTTTAAGTCTTTGTTTTCTTATAAAAAATATAAGAATTTTAGAGGTAAAATTTTTTTGTGTGGGATGGTTATTTTTACTGTGATAAATAGCTACTTGTAGATAGACAAATATAGGGTCACTATTATAAAAAAATGTTTCTGAAGTGATGGGCCTTGCTAAAAAAATTAACTGTACGCTCGGCACCCATAGCTCAGTGAGTAGGGTGCCGGCCTCATACAGCAAGGCTGATGGGTTCAAGACCGGCCCTGGCCTGCTAAACAGCAATGAAAACTACAACCAAAAAATAGCCAGGCATTATGGCTGATAGCACCCAGTTACATGGGAGGCTAAGGCAAGAGAATTGCTTAAGCCCAAGAGTTTGAGGTTGCTGTGAATTATGATGTCATAGCACTCTACAGAGGGTGGCATAATGAAACTCTGTCAAAAAAAAAAAAATAACTAATTGGTTGGCTATTAATTTGGATTTAAAAAATTTATTGTAATAAAAATAAATTTATGATAGGATTCATGAATTTTTAATCTTGTGCGTTTTGATCACAGAATTGTGATATTTTGGGCATATTACACATAATGGAGTTTATTTTAAACATTTACTATTTAGAAATACCTTTAACTTCATTTTAATTTTTTTTTTCTTTTTTTGAGACAGTCTCAAGCTGTCACCCTGGGTAGAGTGCCATGGTGTCATCATAGCTCACAGCAGCTCGAACTCTTGGGCTCCAGTGATCTTCTTGTCTCAGCCTCCTAGAGTGCTACGATTACAGGCATGAGCTACCTTGCTTGGCATAAATGTCTTGAAATTCTTCAAGGCATAGTGTTAGCACAATTTTTAATACATAGCAATTGACTCATTTGAACTTCATTTTGCATTTTACCCTTGTCTATTTCTCATCAGAGGTGCAAATGTAGTTTAAAAGTATGTCAGTATGAGGTGGCACCTGTGGCTCAGTGGCTAGGGTGCTGGCCCCATTTACTGAGGGTGGCCGGGTTCAAATCCAGGCCCCAGCCAAACTGCAACAAAAAAATAGTTGGGCTTGTGGTGGGAGCCTGTGCTCCCAGCTGCTCAGGAGGCTAAGGCAGGAGAATTGCCTAAGGCTAAGAGTTGGAGGTTGCTGTGAGCTGTGATGCCATGGCACTCTGCCAAGGGCGATAGAGAATCTGTCTCTAAAAAAAAAAAAAGTATGTCAGTATTAAGAAGTAATAGGAAGTCAACTGGTAGTGATCTAATTTCTGTACTTCTCTGGAGTTGTCTTTGTAAAAGTGAAACAAATGTAACATGATTGGTTATATCTGGCAGATGTGGAATGAGTCCTGGTTAGGAATTTACAATGTGATTTCTTGTGCAAGCTCTGTCAAATATTAAACGGGTGATCATGGTCAAATTACTAGCTTATCTGGACCTATTTTCTTCATTTTGGGATTAATTTCCCTGCCTTGACTTTGTCAGAAGGGCTGTTGAAATCTGAAAGTAGTAAGAAAAGCTATTACTAGGTATGGTTGTAATTTGGTTGAGACCCATTTCTTCTAAAAGCAATCAGTTTTGAATATTTTGCAAAAAGTATTACATATGAGTAGGTTTGAATATCTTTTTTTTTTGTTTGTTTGAGACAGAGTCTCATTGTTGCCCCAGGTTAAAGTGGTGCAGTGTCATAGCTAACAGTAACCTCAAACTCCTACATCAAGTGATCCTCTTGCCTCAGCCTCCTGAGTAACTGGGACTAGAGGCACCCACCACAAAGCCTGGCTAATTTTTCTATTTTTAGTAGAGATGGAATCTCAACTCTTGCTCAGGTTGGTCTCAAATTCTTGAGCTCCAGTCATACACCTGCCTTAGCCTGTCAGAGTGCTGAGATTACAGATGTGAGCCACCAGGTCCAGTCCTGAATATCCTATTACATTGTTGTGACTTTGGGCAATCTGACAAAAGTTATCCCAACCAGTTATGATGCTTTTTAGGATAAAAATGCATAGAATGCTTCCTATTCCCATTTTAAAGACCAGCATCAATATTTTGTCTTATAAAAGTTAATTGCCTATGTTCTAAGTTGTTTCTGTGCATTTTCCTCGTGTTGTGGGTATTTTTAAAGCTGAAAGAATTGTGAGACTGGGCAGGGTGGCTCACCCCTATTCTGGGAGGTCAAGGAGGGAGGATCCCTTGAGCTCTGGAGGTCAACTAGCCTGAGCAAGAGGGAGATAACCTCTCAACTAAAAATAGAAAAAATTTGTGGCATTGTGGCAGGCACCTGTAGTTCAGGTATTTAGGAGGCTGAGGAAGGAGGAGTGCTTAAAACTAGGAATTTGAGGTTACTGTGAGTTGTTAGGCTGAGGACATGGCAGTCTAGCCTGAGGCAATGAAAGAAAGAAAGAATTAGTAATTTTGAATCCACCACCTCTGGAATATGGGGCTGGCGCCCTACTCTGTTGAGCCGCAAGGGCCACCCGAAAGAATTAATTTTGATATCATTCATTCTTTACTGTAAAGATGTGGCTATTTGAAGAAGTTATTATTATTATTATTATTTTTTTTTTTTGAGACAAAGTCTCAAGCTGTTGCCCTGGATAGAGTGCTCTGGCATCACAGCTCATAGCAACCTCAAACTCTTGGACTTAAGCGATTCTCTTGCCTCAGCCTCCCAAGTAGCTGGGACTATAGGCGCCCACCACAGCATCTGGCTGTTTTTTTTTTGGGGGGGGGGGGCGGGGGGGTTGCAGTTGTTGTTTGGCAGGCCTGGGCTGGATTCGAACCCGCCAGCTCCAGTGTACGTGGCTGGCACCCTAGCCGCTGAGCTACAGGCGCTGAGCCTGAAGTGATTTTTATCATAAATCATACTTTTTTTTTTTTTTTTTTTTTTTGAGACAGAGTCTCACTATGTCACCCTTAGTAGAGTGCTATGGCATCATAGCTCACAGCAACCTCAAATTCTTGGGCTCAAGCAATTCTCTTGCCTCAGCCTCCCAAGTAATTGGGACTGTAGGCACCCGTCACCATGCCCGGCTATTTTTTTGTTGTAGTTGTCATTGTATAGCAGGCCTGGGCCAGGTGTATGTGGCTGGCACCCTAACCACTGAGCTACAGGCACCAAGCTCATAAGTTTTTATCTTATGGCCTGGAGTTAGCAATTATTATCTCTGCCTTCTCAGGAAGAGGCTTTTGTTTGCATGGGGTGGGGTAAAAGGGGAATTTTTGTTTTTCTATAAAAGACATTTTTATGTGGTTTGAAATTTTTAGTACTGGTATAGTTAATCCAAATGTACCTATCACATGCCTTCAACAATTATTTAGCTTATGGTTTTGTTTCATCTATACTCCCTTATTTTGCATAATAATTTTTACTAGATCCCAGGCATTGTATTGCTTTAACTGAAAATGTTAAGATTTGGTGAGATTTCTTGGAGATAAGAAGTCTTTCTATTAGTAGTAGTATTTTTGAGATAAGGTCTTTCCCTGTTGCCTGCGCTAGAGTGGTGTATTGTTATTATAGCTCACAGCAACTTCAGACTCTCCTGGGCTCAAGTGATCCTCCTGCCTCAGCCTCCTGAGTAGCTGGTACTAGAAGTGTGCATCACCATGCTTGGCATATTTTTCTATTTTTTTGTGGAGATAGTATCGTGCTCTTGCTCAGGCTGGTCTCAAACTCCTGAGCTCAAGGTATCCCCCTGCCTCAACCTCTCAGAAAGCTAGGATTATGGGCTTGAGTGGCCCTGCCTACTGAAGATACTTGGTCTTAAACATTTAACACGGGGGCATCAGTACTAAGTCTCTACTTCCCACATAAAAGTGGGTTGTAGTAAAGTATGTAAATAGTAAAGTATGATTATTCATTATGCTGTGTAGTCCAAAGCAGTTCTCAGGTCATTTTTGTATTCAGTTTATGCTAAAGACAGGCACTTGTGCAGTATAAAGGATCATAGTGAGGATCGGTGAATATGTGTTGTATATGCATCTCTGATGCCATTTCATACCCAAATCTCTGTCCTATAATGTTGTTTCCCACTGAGTCTCTTCACTTATATTTCTTCTCAACAAGAGGCTTAGCAGCCCCCTGATCTGACAAGCATGTAGCAAAAAGTATGCAGTCCCTTCCTGTAAATTACAATACATAAAAATATGAAAGCTATTATTAAATCATGCTTTCTGCTCGGGAAGTATAATCAAGTGAGAATGGGTAGAAGAGAATGAGGTGGAGTGAGTTTTATTACTCTGGGGCTTTTTAGGTCGAGCTGAGGTTGTCTTGAGGGTAGTGATTTACGCACATTATAGTTTCCACCATGCCTTTCACAACATTCAGTACCAAGGTGTTCAAATGAGTTTGGCCTAATAGAATGAATTTTCCTTGTCCTTGACAGGGTCGATTTCCTCAGCAGCCCCTGATGACCATACTTCCTTCCTGGATGTCTCAGAGTCCTTCTCTGCTTTAGCCAACGCTAAATCCTGTGGCTTGAATAGTCATGAATTTGGTGTCACTGATATTTTAAAGTTACTGTTCTGGCTCCACTTATTTCTGAAGAGATGCACTTGCTTTGGCAGGAATAATATTCTCTCTTATCCCTTCCTCCCTACACAGCTTGCCATCCTGGCTATGGTAAGCATTCAGATGATATCTTTGATTCTGGATGTACTTTGGGAAAATATCTAAAACAAAAGTAGTTTGGGCATTGTCATTTTCCCCCTTCTGTCTTCCGTGTGTGTGTGTGTGTGTGTGTGTGTGTGTGTGTGTGTGTGTTTGTGTCTGTATTATTATTTTTTTTTACAGTTTTTGACCAGGGCTGGGTTTGAACCCACCACCTCCGGCATATGGGGCTGGTACCCTACTCCTTTGAGCCACAGACGCTGCCCCTTACATGTGTTTTTTAATGAATTTAAAAATGAATTCCCATTTGCTTTTATTTTATTTTATTATCATTATTATTATTATTTTGAGACTGAGTCTCACTTGTTGCCCTCGGTAGAGTCTTGGCATCACATCTCACAGCAACCTCAAATTCTTGGGCTCAAGTGATTCTCTTGCCTCAGCCTCCCAAGTAACTGGGACTACAGGTGCCTGCCACAATGCCTATTTTTTTTTTTTTTTCAGTTTTTGGCTGGGACTGGGTTTGAACCCACCACCTCTGGCATATGGGGCTGGCGCCCTATCCTTTTGAGCCACTGGTGCCGCCTGCCCGACTATTTTTAAGGGACGGGGTCTCACTGTGGCTCATGCTAGTCTTGAACCTGTGAGCTCAGCAGTGTACCCACTTCAGCCTCCCAGAGTGCTAGGATTACAGGTGTGAGCCACCACGCCCTGCCCCCATTTGCTTTTATTTTAAACACAACAAAATATTTTACCAACATTAATAATTTGTGGCATTTACACTGTTGTTTTAGTGGTTTGATGGTCTTCATTGTTAAAGCTTCCACCAAAGAGTGAATAGGGGTGGGAAGAGTAAACTTTGAAAGCTGATGTTGCAAAGAATGATTACTTCAGATTTCAAGGCAAAGGTTGACTTTTTTTTTTGAGACAGAGTCTCACTCTGTCACCCTTGGTAGAATGTAGAATGTCATGGCGGTCATAGCTCACAGTAACCTCAAACTTCTGAGCTGAAGTAATCTACCTGCCTTGGCCTCCCAGAGTGTTAGGATTACAGGCATGTAATATAGGACTGGTCTATTTTTGATTTTTATATTTTTAGGCGCAGGGTTTCACTGTGTTACTCAGGCTGGAGTGCAGTGGTGTCATTACAGCTCACTGCAGCATGGAATCTGGAACTCAGAGATCCTCCTGCCTCAGCCTCCTGAGTGGCATATGCCCCTCCAGCTAAAAAGGCTGAAGTTAGAAGTACCATTGTAGGGTCTGTTGTATACTTTGTAATTTCTTCATTGATGATGTGATTTGGTTCATTTCGTAACATATTTACTTAGAATTAAAATCGCTCTTATTGTATATTAACTCTAACCAACAAATTCCGTAGTAGTAGAGAATCAGAGTTTAGACAATTTAGCATACTCAGTTTAAGAGAAAATTGAGATTTAATTCTAAAAAGTTAAAGTCTGGTGTCTTGGTATATTTATAATTCCAGCTACTCAGGATGCTGAGGCAAGCCTAGGAGTTCAGGACCAGCTTGAGTAATACAGTGAGATCCTGTTTAAAAAAAGAAAAAATGTTTTTGAATAGTGAAAATATTCACATGGTGTAAATTCAGAAGATACAAAGCTATACGGTGAAAAGTCTCGCTTCTTCTGTCTTAAGGCCACTTAGGTCCCCTTTTCCAGAGGCAACCAACTCTAAAAATATTTTAAAATAATAAATTCTTAAGGATTAGGACTATTTGCGAACATCTAACCATAATTATTTACCCTAAAGTTATTAATGTCATGGAAATTTTGGCATCAGCATTCAATTTTTTTCTTTTTTTGCCAGGGCTGGGTTTGAACCCACCACCTTCGGCATATGGGGCCAGTGCCCTACTCCTTTGAGCCACAGTTGCCACCTGGTATCACCATTCAATTTTTATTTTCAGCAGTATCTTATTTACATATTTATGTAATTTTTTTTTTTTTTTTGAGACAGAGTCTCACTATGTTGCCCTGGGTAGAGTGCTATGATGTCACAGCTCACGGCAACCTCAAACTCTTGGGCTTAGGCAATTCTCTTGCCTCAGCCTTCCAAGTACCTGGGACTACAGGTGCCTGCCACAATGCCCAGCTATTTTTTTTATTGCCATTGTCATTGTTGTTTAGGAGGCCTGGGCTGGGTTCGAACCCACCAGCCCCAGTGTATGTGGTTGGCGCTCTAGCCATTAAGTTACAGGCACCAAGCCATATTTATGTAATCTGTAAATATATATTTATAAATATTTACATACTCATTGAGTACATAATTTGGTTCAAAAGAGTAATATTATAGAAAAGTGGAAAAACAAGGAAAAATATCTGATCACCTTACTGATATAATTTTAATGTAAAATAATCCTCCTGCAAATTCATATCCTGGATATGTAATTCTGCATACTTTAAAAAACCTTAGTCACAAGAATTTCACACAGAGCAAACTGGAATTCTGACTCATTAGGCAGGAAATGAATCTCTTAGTAGTGTTGGTCTTGGAAGAAGGAACTGGGAATTAGGTTGAACAAAGGAAACTAGAATTGGAAAAAGAATAAGGAGGTTAAATAAGAGTACATATTTTTATGTGTTTGACAGTCGTCTTTTTTTTTTTTTTTTCATTTTTTGGGTGGGGCTTTTTTAAACTTCCACCTGTTTCATATGTGGCCATCGCCCTACTCCTTTGAGCCACAGGCGCCACCCGACAGTCTTTTTATGTATAATAGACTTGAGAAAAATAAAGCAAAAATCTAAGTCATGATAATTCTGTGTTTTTAGAACTCTGTGTGTATATGTGCGCATGTGCACGCGTATATGAAATGAATCTTAAGTTGTGTGGAAGATAAACTGACAGATTACATTAAGTTAGGGTTTTGTTTGTTTTTTTTAGACAATCTCACTATGTCGCCCTTGGTAGAGTGCTGTGACATCATAGCTCACAGCAACCTCCAGCTCTTGGGTTTAAGTGATTCTCTTGCCTCAGCCTCCCAAGTAGCTGGGACTACAGGTGCCCACCACAACACCTGGCTTTTTTTATTGCCATTGTCATTGTTTAGCTGGCCAAGGCTGGGTTCGAACCCTCCGGCCTTGGTGTATGTGGCTAGTGCCGTAACCACTGTGCTATTGGCACAGAGTTAAACATTAATTAAGTTATGTTTTGATGTGGGTACCAAGTTGAATTTATTTAAAAAGGAAAAATTTATTTAAAAAGGAAAATCCAAATCATGCATTCAGTTCATAATGGCATTTGAGCAGCAGGAGTCAAAAACTAGCTATAAAAAAATGCATAAAGGAATTGAATCCTTGGATAGAAGAACAAAAATATCTAATGTACAGTACTCTACCTCAAATCAAAATTAATTTGTAATTGATTGGAGGTAAAATATGAAAGAAAAAATTAACTGTAAGCCTCTTGGTAAAATTACAGGAAGGATGATTCCAAAAAAACTTCTAGAGGTGGTATGCAGTAGCTCAGGCCTATAATCCTAGCACTCTGGGAGGCTGAGGTGGGTGGATCACCTGAGCTCAGGAGTTCAAGACCATCCTGGACAAGAGTGAGACCCCCATTTCTGCTAAAAACTAGAAAAAACTAGCTGGGTGTAGTGGCACACAGCTGTAATCCCAGCTACTCAAGAGGCTGAGGCAAGAGGATTGCTTAAGACCAGGAGTTTGAGGTTGCTGTAAGTTATGATCATTTCCCCAGCACTCTACCCATGGTGACAGAGTGAGACGCTTATCTCAAAAAAAAAAAATTCTTGAATGAACAATGGATGCTTTGGAATCACATTACCCATTGTTACTAATTTAAGGTAAGTAAAATGTAGATAAGAATCCGTGTCTTGGGTGGTGCCTGTGGCTCAGTGAGTAGGGCATTGGCCAATTATATAAAATTATTTTCTTTTTTTTTTTTTTTTTTTGAGACAGAGTCTCAAGCTGTTACCCTGGGTAGAATGCTGTGATGTCACAGCTCACAGCAACCTCAAACTCTTAGGCTTAAGCGATTCTCTTGCCTCAGCCTCCCAAGTAGCTGGGACTACAGGTACCTGCCACAATGCCCAGGTTTTTTTTTTTTTTTTTTTTTTTTTTTTTGGTTATAGTTGTCATTGTTGTTTGGCAAGCCCACGCAACCTGCCAGCTCTGGTGTATGTGGCTGGCACCCTAGCTGCTTGAGCTACAGGCACTGAGCCTATATGTGAAAATTTTCATTCCAAGGTCTAGCCAGGAACAAGACATGTTTAATGTTCTGTGCTGAATTCTGCTTCGTAGTCCCCTGTTCATTTTCTTACCTAGTTTTTTTTTTTTTTTGTAAATGAATGGTTCAATATTTGTGATTGTAGGGGGACACTATTTGGGTGATGGGCACAGTTATAGGCATGACTCAAGCATTACAAAAGTGATCCCTGGCCAGGTGTGGTGGCTCATGCCTGTAATACTAGCATGCTGGGAGGTTGAGATGAGTCTCTTTTTTTGGCGACAGAGTCTCAAATGGTTGCCCTTGATAGAGTTCTGTGGCATCATAGCTCACAGCAACCTCAAACTCTTGGGCTCAAGTGATCCATTTGCCTCAGTTTCCCAAGTAGCTGGGACTACAGGTGCTTGTTATAATGCCTGGCTATTTTTGCATATGGGATCTCGATTTTGCTCAGGCTGGTCTAGAACTCTGGAGCTCAAGTAATCTACCGCCTTTGCCTCCACCTCCCAGCCACAGCACCTGGCCTTAGATTGGTCGATCTCTGGAGCTCAGGAGTTGGAGAACAGCCTGAGCAAGAGCAAGATTCTTTCTCTACTAAAAATAGAAAAAACTAGCCAGGTATTATTGTGGGCACCTGTATAGTCCCACTCTCATGTGGGGACAGGAGTGGATGGGTTTGAGAGCTTTAGATGTATGAACTTATTTTGTTCTTAATGCTGCCTAAAAAGTCACCTACGAACTGTATTGCTTAATGTATTCTTGGAGTCAGATTGCTGTCACAAATATTAGAAAAGTGCTAACATAAGGGCAGTGCCTGTGGCTCTGTGGGTAGGGCACTGCCCCCATATGCCGAGGATGGTGGGTTTAAACCCAGCCCTGGCCAAACCGCAACAAAAAATAGTCGGGTGTTGTGGCCTGGGAGTTGGAGATTGCTGTGAGCTGTGACGCCATAGCACTCTACTGAGAGTGATGAAGTGAGACTCTGTCTCAAAAAAAAGAAAGAAAAATGCTAACAAATTGTTTATTATGGAACATTTCAAAAAATAATAGTTGGAGGGAATGAAGCATAAATACAAGGCACAGTGAACACTGTTCTAGTGATAGGTATATAAATAGCCCCTACTTAAGTCTAACATGATGTATCCATGTAATAAAAGCATTTGTACCTCCTTCATGGTGGCCATGAAGTCCACATGCAGTTTAAAATAGTGTGCAATTTATGCGCAGCACCTGTGGCTTAGTGAGTAGGCCACCGGCCCCATATACCGAGGATAATGGGTTCAAACCCGGCCCCGGCCAAACTGCAACAAAAAATAGCCAGGTGTTGTGGCGGGTACCTGTAGTCCCAGCTGCTTGGGAGGTTGAGGCAAGAGAATTGCCTAAGTCTAAGAGCTGGAGGTTGCTGTGAGCTGTGATGCCACGGCTCTCTACCGAGGGTAACAAAGTGAGATTCTGTCTCTAAAAATAAATAAAATAATGTGCGATTTAAAATTGCACACAAACTTTATGGCCACTATGTATTTTGAAATAAAAACAAATATTGGTATAAACAGTTATTAAAAAAAAAAAAAAAAAGGTAGTATAGGAACTCCCCAGTCATTACCACCCAACTTCAATAGTTACCAACTCATCTCATGGTCAGTTTTATTTCATCTATGCCTGTATCTACTTCTCTGACTACCCCTAGATTATTTTGAATTTTAGTGCACTGTTCATGTTTTCATGGCTTAGGCCTTTTGTGACCTATTGCATATTTTTGAGAAGCAAGTAACAAAGCTGGTTGTACTCAAGGATCAAGCCCTTGACTTTGATATTAGCATTGTTCTCTAACATTAGGGATGTATGTTAAGGAGGTGAACAACCTTATGAAATATGAAAGGCGAAAGTATTGTTTTGAATTACTTTCTATCACAGGCATCTTTGTGGCAGATTTACCAAAATTCTAATTCAGTAACCTCCTTAAGTCTTGCTCAGGAGAGAACATTAGCTTCTTAACATCTCTGGAGACCAAGGAATTTACAGGTGGGGTGGGACTGGTTAAGGTTTTTTGCTCCAATGCTTAGCTGCTGGTTTGTACTGACGTTTGTTCTTAGGTCCTGACCAAAAAAGAACTGTGTCCATTCTATGCTCAAAAAAACTCTGGTGATTTTAAAATGGAAACTATTAACTGAAAACTGAATAGTTCTTAAAACAGCTCAAGTTTACGTGGAGAAAGTTCCACAGAGGCATAGCAAGCACTATTGAAGAATGTCCTAGTTATAAATACATTTTCTCATTTTACTGGAGGCTAATTAGGAGTGAAGCATAATTTAAAATTCTAATTCCTGGTTTATATAGCCACAGAGAAAGTAAACATTGTCAAGAATTCAGTAAATATTTATCCAGTGAGTACTGTGGCTGAAGCAGTAGGAAGGTGTTTGGAGACAGTGATGACTAAGATAGCTTCCTGCCCTCAAGATGCTGTGTTTTTTTGGGATGAGTGGTAAAATCTTATTTTGTTACTGGATTCAAAAGAGTCATGTTTTACAATTTTTTGATAGGTACTACAGTAATAAAAACAAGTCTTCCTTTCTTTATAAAAGTCATTGTGTTTGACTAGATACAATGGCTCACACCTATAAACCTAGCAGTCTGGGAGGCCAAGGAAAGGAGGATCGCTTAAGCTTGGAAGGTTGAAACCATATATGAGTGAGAACAAGATCCTGTCTCTACTAAAGATTAAAAATTGTCACCAGTAGCTCACACCTATAATCCAGCACTCTGGGAGGCCAAGGTGGGTGAATCCCTTGAACGCAGGAGTTCGAGACCAGCCTGATCAAGAGAAAGACGCCATCTCTAAAAGCAGCCAGAAAAAAATAAATAAATAAATAAAATAAAATAAAATAAAAACAGCCAGGTGGTGTGGCAGGCACCTATAGCCCCAGCTACTTGGGAGGCTGAAGGCAGAGAATCTGTTGAACCCGGGAGTTTGAGGTTGTTGTGAGCTATGCCACCATAGCTCTAAAAAAAATTCTCTTTGTTTCTATTTTTCAGTTCTCTAGAAATAAGCCAGTCATTGTGGCAGGCAATTGTATTCCCAACTACATGGGAGGCTGAGGCAAGGAGGATGGCTTGAACCCAAGAGTTTGAGGTTGCTGTGAACAAGGCTGACACCATGGCACTCTAGCCTGGGCGACAGAATGAGACTCTGTCTCCGGGGAAAAAAAAAAAAAAAAAAAAGGAAAGAAAAAAGTCAGTGTGCTAATGCTTTCTTAAATTTCCATTTTTCAGAGACTAGAGAACTGGATAAGTATTGGGCATTTTGGTACTTAAATTTCTTTTTTAAATGTCTTTGTGATTTTTTTTTTAAGACAGTTCTCTGTCTCCTGGGTAGCGTACAGTGGTATCACAGCTCACAGCAACCTCAAATTCCTGGGCTCAAGCAATCCTCTCACTTCAGCCTCCCAAGTAGCTAGGACTATAGGCAGACACCACAATGCCTAGCTAGTTTTTCTGATTTTACTAGAGATTTTTTTTTTTGAGACAGAGTCACACTTTGTCATCCTTGGTAGAGGGCCATGGTGTCATAGCTCACAGCAACCTCAAAATCTTGGGCTCAGGTAATTCTCGGGCTCAGGTAATTCTCTTGCCTCAGCAACCCCAATAGTTGGGACTACTGGTGCCTGCCACAATGCCTGGCTATTTTTAGATGTGGAGTGTCATTTTTTTTTTTTTTTTGCAGTTTTTTGGCTGGGACTGGGTTTGAACCTGCCACCTCTGGCATATGGGGCCAGCGCCCTACCCCATTGAGCCACAGGTGCCACCCATGGAGTCTCATTCTTATTCAAGCTGGTCTCAAACTCATGAGCCCTCGGTAGAGTGCCACAGCATTACAGCCTAGCTCGCAGCAACCTCAAACTCTTGGGCTCAAGTAATCCTCCTCCCACAACCTCCCAAGTAGCTGGGACTTTAGGTTCCTGGCATGAAGCCTGGCTAGCTTTTTCTGTTTTTAGTAGAGGCAGAGTTTCACTCCTGCTCTGGCTAGTCTTCAACTCCTGAGTTCAAGCAGTCCTCCAGCCTGGGCTTCCCAGAGTGCTAGGATTACAGGAGCACTGTAATCCTGTGCCCAGCCTTTTATTATATAATGTCTGTCTAGTCATCTTTTGCAGTGTCTAATATGCTGTCAAACCCATCTAGTATGTTTTTCATCTCAAGCATTATAGTTTTCCTCTCTACGAGTCCAATTGAATGCTTTAAATAGCTTTCATGTCTCTGCTTAATATAACCATTCTTCTAGTTGCTTCTCCCCAACTTAGGATACCACTGGGCTTTTCTCTAGGTTTGCCCCTTGTTGCATTTCAGCCTAAAAGCTCCTCTAGGCAGTAAACTGGTCAGTGATAGTTTTCATCTCATTTGTTTCCCATCTCTCAGGGATCTCTTTTCCTTGTTACCTGGTGTCCAGTGTCTTGAAAATGATTGTTTTGGCTCAGCGCCTATAGCTCAGCACCTAGGGCACCAGCCACATACACTGGAGATGGTGGGTTTGAATTCAGCCTGGACCTACCAAACAGCAATGACAACTACAACCAAAATACAGCTGGGTGTTGTGGTGGGTTCCTGTAGTCCCAGCTACTTGGGAGGCTGAGGCAAGAGAATCGCTTAAGCCTAAGAATTTGAGGTTGCTGTGAGCTGTGATGCCACAGTACTCTACCCAGGGCAACAGCTTGAGACCCTGTCTCAAAAAAAAAAAAAAGAAAGAAAGAAAATGATTGTTTCATGTATTGTACGTACAGAAGGGTAAATCTGGTTAGCAGTATTCCATTTTGGCCTCTTACTTGTTTCTCTTTATTTTTCAGTACCTACCCAGCTATTTCCTAGCTATTATTAATTTCCCCACATAAACTGCAGTATCATTTTATTCATTTATTTACTTATTTATTATTATTATTATTTTTTTTTGAGACAGAGTTTTACTTTGTCACCCTTGGTAGAGTGCTGTGACGTCACAGCTCACAGCAACCTCAAACTCTAAGGCTTACGCGATTCTCTTGCCTCAGCCTCCCAAGTAGCTGGTACTACAGGTGCCTGTCACAATACCTGGCTATTTTTTTGTTGCATTTGTCATTGTTTTAGTTGGCCCGGGCTGGGTTCCAACCCACCAACCTTGCTGTATGTGGCTGGCGCCCTACTCACTGAGCTATGGGTGCTGCCCATCATTATTATTATTATTATTTTTTTAAACAGTCTCACTGTCTCCCCTGGTAGAATGCCATGGTGTCAGAGCTCACAGCATCCTTGGACTCTTAGCCTCAAGCGATTCTCTTGCTTGAGCCTCCTGAGTAGCTGGGATTATAGGCGCCTGCCACAATGCCTGGCTATTTTTAGAGACAGGGTCTCACTCTTGCTCAGGCTGGTCTCAAAATTCATGAGCTCAGGTGATCTGCCCGCCTTGGCCTCCCAGAGTGCTGGGATTATGGGCATGAGCCCCTAGGTCCAGCCCTCAGCATCATTTTAGGTTCTTCATTTTTTCTTTTCAGGAGGCTTTCTTGGTGGGGTTAAGGGTGCTTTAAATGTTTGTGTGCTTAAAGAATTAAGCAGAGTATGTTCTAGCATCATCCCCATCAATCACAGGTGGGGCTAGTTTAGAGCCTCTGAAGACATTGCATTTATAGGCTATTGGTCTGATGGCAGAAGGGGTAGCCAGTCACGTGTATAGATTCATAACTCATAATAAATGTATAATTCATACAGGATTAGTAATAAATTTATAAATACAGGACTCAGTGTTCATAGCTCAGTGGTAAGGGCGCTGGCCACATACACTGAGGCTGTCAGGTTCGAACCTAGCCTGGGCCTGCCAAACAACAATGACAACTACAAAAAAAAAAAAAAAAAATAGCCAGGCGTTGTGGTGGGCACTTATGGTCCCAGCTACTTGGGAGGCTGAGGTAAGAGAATCGCTTAAGCCCAAGAGTTTGAGGTTGCAGTGAGCTGTGACACCACAGTACTCTACCAAGGGTGACATAGTGAGACTCTGTCTCAAAAAAAAATTATAGATATGGGTTATTAATAAATATGAACTATGTATTTTTTAAGAAACTACTATGTCATCTATATAATATTTAAATTATACCTTTGAATAGCAGTCTTACGATATTTTTTTCTTCCATCTAGATTTAAACAGTCAAGTAAAATCAAGCCGGGTAATCATGGCAGAAGGTGGATTCGATCCCTGTGAATGTGTTTGCTCTCATGAACATGCAATGAGAAGGCTGATCAATCTGGTGAGATGAATAGGGCAATTCTATTCAGAACTGATCTGTACCCCTTCTATCTTGTTTTTATGAGAATATTGGTTATTAGGGGATTTTAGCTGATTGTCACTAAAAAGTATTTCATAATTGAAATTCCACAGTGGTTTAAGTCATAATGATTAAAATGTTTGCCAGCAGTTCTTTTGTTAGAGATGAAAACATCACTGTTCATTTGTTTGTTTTTTTGAGACAGTCTCACTCTGTTTTTAGCTGTGTGGAACTTGTGCCTGCTAAGGTGCTATTAAGTTACAGTTACTGTTATAATATAGTTCAAATGCTAGTCCAACATAATGGTATGACAGTAAAAAATCTCTATATAAAGTATTTTCAAATCCAAATAATTACTTGACAGAAGTAGATTCCTGGACAGCAGGGTTTGGATAGTGTCACTGAAATCAACTTCCATGAGATTTGAATCGGAGGGTTTTAAAGACTGTCCTGGTCTACAGATTTAGATACAGAAGCTGTTTATATTATACTTTATACATTTTATACACAAAATGAGATATTTGACCATAATTAAAAGTGAAGTATGGGGTGGTGCCTATGGTTCAAAGGAGTAGGGTGCTGGCCTCATATGCCAGAGGTGGTGGGTTCAAACCTAGCCCCAGCCAAAAACTGCAAAAAAAAAAAAAAAAAAAAAAGGCTCACCGCCTGTGGCAAAAGTGGCTAAGGCACCAGCCACATATACCTGAGTGGGCAGGTTCAAATTCAGCCCTGACCCGCCAAACAACAATGATGACTGCAACCAAAAAAATAGCTGGGCGTTGTGGCGGGTCCCTGTAGTCTCAGCTACTTGGGAGGTGGAGGCAGGAGAATCGCTTGAGCCCAGGAGTTAGAGGTTGCTGTGAGCTGTGATGCCACAGCACTCTACCCAGGGTGACAGCTTGAGGCTTTGTCTCAAAAAAAAAAAAAAAAAAAGCGAAGTATATTCTTACTATATTATACATTATATAGGTTGAATATCCCTTATCCAAAATGCTTGGGACTGAGAAGTCTTGCAGATTTCATACTTTTTTTTGGATTTTGGAATGTTTGCATTATACTTATGGGTTCAGCAGCCCTTATTTAAAAAATCCAAAATCTAAAATGTTCCAAAGAGCATTTTGTTTGAGCATGATGCTAGTCCCCAAAAAGTTAAAAGATACTGGAACATTTTGAATTTCAGATTTTGAAATTAGAGGTATTTAACCTTTGACCACATTTTGTTGTTGTTTTAAAATTCTCTGCATGAAGTTATATTCTCTTGGGTTAGTTAATAAAAGCATTTAGAAACATTTGTTCAAATATTTGAATTGTTAGTAGTTAACAATTAACCTGTTAATAAACAACGTTTTCTGCCAACTTAGTGTCTTTACCTGTAGTGGTCAGAGTTGTGTTTCTTGTGAATAATATACCTTTTTAAAAGCAGCATGTACTAGGACTTAATCCTTAAGAAAAGAACTAGAATAAGAATTTATAAATTAAATCAGATACTTGAGGGTATAGAAATTTAATGGTAATGTCATATCTCTGATAACTTGACTTAAAAATAGATGAGTCTGAAGACATATTTATTAATTTATTTCTGAGACAGGGTCGAATGTCATGGTGTCAGACTTGCTCATAGGGACCTCAAACTCCTGGGTTCAAACAATCCTCCTGCCTCAGTCTTTGGAGTAGCTGGGTCTACAGACTCCAGCCACAAGGCCTAGTTAATTTTTCTCTTTTTAGTAGAGATGAGGTCTTGTGCTTGCTCAAGCTGGTCTCAAAGTACTAAGCTCAAGCAACTCCTGCTTTGGCTTCTCAGAGTGCTAGGACTATAGGTGTGCATGGTTCAGGATTTTTTTTTTTTTTTTTGCAGTTTCTGGCCGGGGCTGGGTTTTGAACCCGCCACCTCTGGCATATGCGACTGGCACCCTAACCCTTTGAGCCACAGTCGCCGCCCGGCTCAGGATATTTTAAAAAATATTTTCTGTTGTTTATTTATGAATAAATAGCTGATAGTTTTTAAATCTAAATTTACTCAAACATAAGGCAAACATTGTTCCAAATCACTGTGCTATTAGAAGCAAAAAATTGGGCTCGGCGCCTGTGGCTCAAGTGGCTAAGGCGCCAGCCACATACACCTGAGCTGGCGGGTTTGAATCCAGCCCGGGCCCGCCAAACAGCGATGGCTGCAACCAAAAAATAGCTGGGTGTTGTGGCGGGCGCCTATAGTCTCAGCTACTTGGGAGGTGGAGGCAGGAGAATTGCTTGAGCCCAGGAGTTGGAGGTTGCTGTGAGCTGTGATGCTACAGCACTCTACCCAGGGAGACAGCTTGAGACCCTGTCTCAAAAAAAAATAAAAAATAAAAAAAGAAGCAAAAAATCGCCTTCAGATTTAATTGTGATAAATTTTACCACGGGATTACTTTTTAATTGGGTTACTACCTCCTTTTATTTCTTAGTAGTATTTTTATTTTTAATGTCATGCTTTTTGCTTATTAGCTCTGCCGCTTTTTAGAAATGGTTAAAACTAACCTCTACTTTTAGTGATCCTCTGTATGTTTCTAAGATTCTGCCCTACATTTTGGGAATCCCCCTGTATGTTTTTAAGATTTTGCCTTATTTTTTGCAGTCCCCTATACATTTCTAAGGTTCTGTTTCCTTTAGTAATAGACTGTCAGGAAAACCATTATTTAACTTTGTTTTTGTAGGCATAGCAATTTAAATCAATTCATGCTTGGTACAGACATTGTTTTTGTCAATCGAAGTACTTTGTCGTTATGTGAAAATAGGTTTTAGTTTTTACAAATCCTTTGAAAGTTCACATATTTTAGTCTATGCTTAATATTTTCACATAAAATAAACTACTGATAGGTGACCATCTCATGTATAACATGCTGATAGCAGTATTGAAGATACAGGAAAAAAGGAAAAACCCTGGCCTGGTGCCGATAGCTCAGTAGCTAGGGTACCAGCCACCTACATCAGAGATGGCGGGTTCAGATCCAGTTTGGGCCTACCAAACAACAATGACAACAACAACAAAAAATAGTCCGGCATTGTGGCGGGCATTGTAGTCCCAGCTACTAGGGAGGGTAAGGCTAGAGAATCACTTAAGCTCAATAGTTGGAGGTTGCTGTGAGCTGTGACGCCACAGCACTCTACCCAAGGTGATAGCTTGAGACTCTGTCTCAAAAAAAAAAAAAAAAAAGAAAGAAACTCATTTGTCATTTGATTCATTAAGGAAACTTGCTGGTTAGGTTTGATAACTTTTTTTTAATTGAATTTTGCTTATAATTTTTATTTCGTGCATATTTTTTCTTTTATTTAAATTGAAAATCAAGGGTGGTGCCTGTGGCTCAAAGGAGTAGGGCACTGGCTCCATATATGGAGGTGGTGGGTTCAAACCTGGCCCTGGGTCAAAAAACTGCAAAAAGAAAATTAATGAAGAAAAAAGCTATGTTAGAATAACTGGCTATTTAGAAGAGATGACACCACCCCCTTCCTTCCTACAATACACTTAGATAAATACAAAAAATTAAAGCTTAGTAAAAACTAAAAGAATAAAAAAATAAAATAAAAAAATAAATAGAAAATTAAGTGGTATTATTGAGCCATATTATACTTGTTGGTATTTAAGTGCTTTCTAAACAAGGTCTCTAAGTTCAGAAATTCAAAGATTTATGTATATTAGTGTTTACATTAGAATTATTTATAGTAGTGAAAAGTTATAAATAACTTAAGTGCCTACTGGTAGGTCATGCATGATTATATAATGGCACATTTATATAATGGGATCTTAAACAGATGATTTTTAAAAATAATGCCTTTGAGGCCAGGCTTGGTGACTCAAGCCTGTAATCCTAGCACTCTGGGAGACCAAGGTGGGTAGATTGCTTGAGCTCAGGAGTTTGAGACCAGCCTGAGGGAGAGTAAGGCCCTGTCTCTACTAAAAATAGGAAATCTAGGCAGGCCTTATGGTGGGTGCCCGTAATCACAGCTACTCAGGAGACTGAAGCAGGAGGGTTGCTGGAACCTAAAAGTTTGAGGTTGCTGTGAGCTATGATGACACCATGGCACTCTACTCAGGGCAACCGAGTGAGAGTCTGTCGCAAAAAAAAAGGAAAAAGAAATTTTAAAAAATGCCTTTGAAGTATGCTTAATAATGGGGAAAACAGTTACGTGAAATGAAGAACAAAATATAAAAATGGCATTTAGTGTGGTCTTGCTTTGGTTTATACACACAGAATCGTATATGTATATATAAAAACAGGTCACATACTAAGAATTAAGAATATATATATGTATATGCACATGCATAGAAAAAAAGACGAGAAGTAAATATACCAAAATGTTAATAGTAGGGTGGTGCCTGTGGTTCAGTGAGTAAGGCACCAGCCCCATATCCTGGCGGTGGGGGGTTCAAACCTGGCCCCTGACAAAAAAAAAAAAGAAAAGAAACAAAATGTTAATAGTAGTTATCTCTGGATAGTAGAATTTGGGGTGAGAATTCTTTTTTCTGTGATTGTATAATCTCATAATCAGGAAAAGGTTATTTAGCACAAACTATCAGTTTTTTCATTTAACATTATCAGTTTTTTTTTTTTTTTGTTTTGTTTTGTTTTATGAGACGGAGCCTCAAGCTGTCGCCCTGGGTAGAATGCTGTGGCATCACAGCTCACAGCTCACACCTCCAACTCCTGGGTTCAAGTGATTCTCCTGCCTCCGCCTCCCAAGTAGCTGGGACTAGAGGCAGTTGCCACAACACCCAGCTTTTTTTGGTTGCGGCCATCATTGTTGTTTGGCAGGCTGGGGTTGTATTTGAACCCGCCAGCTCAGGTGTATGTGGCTGGTGCCTTAGCTGCTTGAGCCACAGGCGCCGAGCTACATCATCAGTGTTTATAGTATACTAGGCTTTTCTTCATCTCATGCAACTATCATGTTCTACTTTTATACTTCAGAGCACCTTTTTTCTTAGTACCTGTTACCTGACAACTTTATGGAACTCTGAGGGTATAGTTTTTCTCTATTAGTTATAACTACCAGAATTTAAACCCCTGTGTGCTCAGGAAACTCATAGGTTTAATAGTGATATATTATAGTATGGTGACAGAGCAGAGATACAGTCTTGTTTTTCTAAAAATAGACATTTAATTCATCCTAGAGTAACATCTCATTAATTTTAAATATTAAGCTGGCATTTTTATTATTTTTGACTGCATGTGATAAAATTGAGTTTTTTTGGAGGTCAGAGTATCATCAATTTCAAAGGATTTATTTATTTAATTTTTGAGACAGAGTCTCACTTTATCCCCCACAGTAGAATGTCGTGGCATCATAGCTCAGAGTAACCGCAAACTCTGGGGCTCAAGTGATCCTCTTGCCTCAGCCTCTGGAGTAGCTAGGACTATAGGGGCCTGCCACAATGCCTGGCTATTTTTAGAGACAGAATCTCACTCTTGTTCAGGCTGGTCTCGAACTCTTGAGCTCAGCAATACACCTGCCTCAACCTCCCAGTGTGCTAGGATTACAGGCATAAGGCACCTAAATCTAAGGATTTAAAGTGCTAATAGCAAGTAGAAACCTGGAGAAACTTGAAAATTTTAATATTTATGTGTTACCTTATTAGTTGTACACTAAGCTGTGGCTTGGTTTTGTCTAGTCTTTGGAAATAGATGGACTTTGCTAAGGGATATATACAATTTAGGAGTATTGTATCCTGAGTTTCTTTTCATAAATAAAATAAATATTACTATAAATAATGCTAAAGTAAAAACTGCTATACATAAATTTTTATGAGTTTTTTGTTTGTTTTTTTGAGACAGTCTCACTATGTCACCCTCGGTAGAGTGCCGTGTGGTCACAGCTCGCAGCAACCTTCAACTCTTGGGCTTAAGCGATTCTCTTGAATCAGCCTCATTAATCACCTCAGCCTCCCAAGTAGCTGGGACTACAGGTGCCCATCCCAACACCTGGCTATTTTTTGTTGTAGTTGTCATTGTTGTTTAGCTGGCCTGGGCCAGGTTCAAATCCGCCAGCATCAGTGTATGTTGCTGGCGCTCTACCCACTGAGCTATGGGTGCCACCTTTTAATATTACTTTTAATAAAGTTTTATTCACTCACAATTTAAAACTTTAATTTTTGCCGGGTATGGTGGCTCACACTTGTTTGTAATCCTAGTAACTCAGAAGATAGAAGTAGAAGGGTTGCTAGAGGCCAGGTGTTTTGAGATGAACCTGGGCAACAGAACAAGATGCCATCTCTAAAAGATAAAAAGAAAAAAAATAAAGGCTGGGTATGGTGACACATGCCTGTAGTCCTAGCTACTTAGGAGACTGAGGCAGGAGGATCGCTTGAGGTCAGGATTTTAAGGATACAGTGAACTACAATTGTACCACTGCACTCTAGCCTGGGAAAATCAGTCGGTCAATCATACTTTTCCTTATTTAGTAATTACATCAGTTAAGGTCCTTTATTATATGTAATAGACATTCTGGCTGATTGATGGCTTATTAAAAGTATTATTTGGTGGGCCATTGAAAAACTGGGCATGAAAAATGAATAAGATGAAAGGGAGGGTTAGTGTTCAAAACAAAAGCCAAAGTCATGCTCCAGTGCTAGCTGGGCCTAAGTGCCGCTGCTTCTGCATTCCAGACTTCTATATATCCGACTGCTGATTCATCATCTCTACTTGGATAACTAATAGGCATTTTAAATTTAACATGTTAGTAACCAAACTTATCTTGTTGTCAAGTTTACACTTCTCTTCGTCTTCTCTGTTTCATTAGTCTGGTTGCTCAGGTGACAACTTTGAGTCTTTAACCCTGTTCTTCCAACCTACTTCTGAGGCAGAGACAAATCCTTTTGGCTCAACCGTAAAAATACATCCAGAATCCAGCCATTTTTCACCTCTAATGTAACATCCTGGTCTAATCTACAATCATCTCTTGCCTGGAAAACTACTGAATTTTGCCACTGTATGGATCTCCTTGCTTCTTTTTGCCTGTCACCCCCTACAAGTTTAGTCTCACCACAATAGCTGAAGTGATCCGTTTTATATAAGGCAGATAAATGTTCCTCCTTTGCTCATAATCCTATATTAGCTCCTATGAGACTCAGACTCAGAGTGAAAGAAACAAAATTTACATGGTCCTAAATAATCTGTCCCCTTTTACTCCACTCTTCTCCTTTGCTTACTTTATTCTAACAATTCTGGATGCCTTGCTAGTCCTAAAAAACAGGTCACATACTAAGAATAGAGAATACGAATGACTTTACTCTCAACAGTAAAATTATAAACCAGAAGGTATTGACACAATGACTTCAAAATTTTGAAGGGAGGTGTGGGACACAGTGGCTCATGCCTGTAATCCCAGCATTCTGGGTGGCCGAGGTGGGTGGATTGCCTGAGCTCACGGAGCAGCCTGAGTAAGAGCAAGACCCCCCTCTCTAAAAATAGCTGGATGTTGTGGTGGACAACTATAGTTCCATCTGCTTAGGATGCTGAGATAAGAAAATTGCTTGAGCCCAAGAGTTTGAGGTTGCTGTAAGTTATGACGCCATGGCACTCTACCCAGGGTGACAAAGTGAGACTATGGGTTTTTTGTTGTTGTTGTTGTTTTTTTTTTTTTTGAAGGGAAATTATTACCAGTCCAGTATTCTTTTCTTTTTTTTTGAGACGGAGTCTCACTTTGTCACCCCTGGTAAAGTGCCATGGCATCAAAACTCACAGCAATCTCAAACTCTTGGGCTCAAGTGATCCTCTTGTCTCAGTTTGTCATTTCTGGTAGAGATGGGGTCTCTTTTGCCTAGGCTGGTCTCGAAATCCTCTTTTGCCTAGGCTGGTCTCGAAATCCTGAACTCAAGCAGTCCGCCTGCCATGGCCTCCCAGAGTGCTAGGATTATAGGCAGGAGCCACCTTCTGGCTTCAGTCCAACATTCTGTATCTAAGCATACTAGCAATTAAAAGGGGGGAATTCTTCAAAAATTTTATAAGTACTCTTTAATAAGTCACTAGACGATTGACTGTTTTTCACCAAAATGATGGTACAAACCAAAAAAGAAGACTAAAAATTGAAATGTAGAAAGGAAGAGATCCAGCACATGAAAGAAGTAAAATGCCTTCTGGGATAATGGTGAAGGGACATCCCAGGGTTGTACTTGTGCACCAGGACTACAAGGTGGCTGGCTTTGTTTGAAAGGGGACCCATGGCTCTGGGAAAGACTTTTTTTCAGAAAGATGAATTGATAGAATACCTCATGACTTTATAGATAACAGAAAACAAGTTAGAGAAAACCAAGTAAATTTAAAGAAGATCTTTAAGGAAACACAGAAAATAGAACAGAAAAGAAATAGAGTACAGCTTATTGTGTGGCTCAACGTTGAAGACTATTTACATAGTCATAATATGATAATTTAGTATTTAAATAACATTATAATATAAGCATTATTAGGACATAAGAAGGTTGTACATCTCTAAAGTGGGGTCAGGGAAGGAGAACTAGATACTCCAGTCTGTAGTGATACATCTGAAGATGTTGCATCATGCTAAAATATCATGAGGTATAATAAAGCATATTTATATATAAAAGATATGGAGCTAAATATTAAAAGAATCAGCTCAAAGTTAAAAATGGTTGCCTCTGAAGAGGGAAATGAGTAGGCAGGATGAGGAATTGCTGTTTTTCAGAATAAATGAATTGTATATGTTAATTGTATATGTAAATAAAACAATTAAAGCAATCAAAACAAAAAGCAAAACCTTCCAAGTTCAGTGAGTCCAAAGAGATGATATGGGTCTATTGAATAGCTGGATCTGTTGCATCTTTTTTCTTTTTGTGTAATATAAAGTGACTGACTTAGGACTTTACTTCCAGACTAAAACCATGAGAACTACTTTATTAAAAAAGTGGGGGTGGCGCCTGTGGCTCAAAAAGGTAGGCTGCCGACCCCATATGCTGGAGGTGGCGGGTTCAAACCCAGCCCTGGCCAAAAACTGCAAAAATAAAATAACACCTATTAAAACATTAAAAAAAAAAAAAAAAGGTGGAAGATAGGCAGCACCTGTGGCTCAGTGGGTAGGGCAGCAGCCCCATATACCAAGGGTGGCGGGTTCAAATTCGGCCCCGGCCAAACTGCAAACAAAAAATAGCTGGCTGTTATCGCAGGCGTCTGTAGTCCCAGTTACTTGGGAGGCTGAGGCAAGAGAATAGCTTAAACTCAAGAGCTGGAGGTTGCTGTGAGCTGTGATGCCATGACACTCTACCAAGGGCGACAGAATGAGACTGTCTCTAAAAAAAAAAGTGGAAGATAGGTTTGGCACCTGTAGCTCAGTGGCTAGGGTGCTGGCCTCATACACTGGGGCTGGCAGGTTCGAACCCAGCCTGGGCCTGCTAAAAAAGAAAAAGTGGAAGATAATGCATTGGGAGAGCTCCTAGTTGGATGTTAAGGACTGAAAGAAGAAGCAAAGGTAACCCCAAACTTCTACTTTTACAACATTGTTTTAAAAGGAAGAGAAAGAATACTTGGTTCAGGAATGAAATGTACTATAAAGCCTCAGAATGAAGCCTTCCCTACTTTGAGAGGTAAGAAGCTCTTTGGCTTGCCTGCATGCTTCCTTGATTAGGGAAGCTGTTTTTAAACCCTAACTGTTCTCTGACTTAGTCTTTCATTAATAAATATGAGCAGAGGCTCCGTGCCTGTGCTCAGTGGTTAGGGCACTGGCCGCATATACTAGGGCTGGCAGGTTTGAACCTGGGCCGGACCTGCTAAACAAAAAAAATACTAATAATAGCTGGGTGTTGTGGTGGGCACCTGTAGTTACAGCTACTTGAGAATCTCTTAAGCCCAAGAGTTTGAGGTTGCTGTGAGCTGTAATGCTACAGCACTCTACCAAGGGCAAGATAGACTTTGTCTCAAAAAAAAAACAAGTAAATAAATAAATATGAGAAAAAAACAATTGAAGAAAATAAAAGAAGACCATGATGTGCTTAAGCAAAGCTACATTAGAAGATAAGGTGAATAGTTACTTTTGATATGTATATGAAAAATCATGAATGTACAGTTATATTAAAAAATTAGTAATTATAGTTTACATATTTTGTATTTACCTGAATGGATTTGAAGCACATTCTTCTTAGTGAAGTATCATAAGAATGGAAAAGCAAGCATCCAATGTACTTGATACTAATATGAAACCAGTAGAAAGACACCTGCATGCCCACCCCAGAGAAAAACACAAGCGTATTCAAGTGGGTGGGTGAGGAGAGGAGGGAAGGAGATTGGTAAGCTCACACCTGATGTATGCAATGTAAGGGTATATGGCACACCTCCTAGATGAAGGGCTCAATTACAACTTGAACTTTAGAAATGCAAACCATGTAACCTAATAATTTGTACTCTCATATTAATCTGAAGTTAAAGAAAAGTTAGTAATTATAGATGACTCCTTTTCATCGAAGAAAATTTTACTAATAAGATTTGAAAAAAATGGTTTTCAGTTCTAATAAGACTTTTCTTTTACTTTTTTTGATTTATAGAAAAAATTGATGAAACTTGTTCTCATCAGAATGTAAAAAAAACAAATCTGTAAAAATAAAAACAAACTTTCCTTTCCTAAGGGTTTATGGACACGAACAACAGTTCAAACTCCTCTTTACTAAACTGCCTTATCAGGGCTTACATAACTTTCAGTGCAAAGAATATAAAGCTGATTTTCGTTCATTTGATTGTTTATTTGCAATATGGAATGTAAACCAAATGACTATTTCTCTGACTACATTATTACAGGGTTTTAAAAAATTACAAATTATAAACAAACTAAGTTCAAGGCTGATATGACTGCAGTACAAACAGTGCCCATTTTGGGGTGCTCATGACAAAGCTTTACTTTCTCTTGGCATATGTGCTTCCTATTACTTACATCATTGAGTTACATGAATGTTAGACTATTCTTTTTTGTTTTTTTTTCTGTTGGAAAGGAACTTTATTATTTTTTATTTATTTTATTTTTTTATTTTTATTTATTTATTTATTTATTTATTTTTATAGTGGAGAAGGGGCGGGGAAAGAAGGCGGGGGAAGAGGTGTGTGACAGGGTCGGGCCAGTGGCATGGTACCACATTGGCTGTATCTAGGTAGAGGCAGTTTCAGGCCGGGCCTTGCTGAGTCGTTGCTACGCGGAAGTAGCTC
>CAUYPK010115542.1:0-22957 GCA_963574355.1 Loris lydekkerianus | reverse complement strand
TTTTGAGATTTTGTGATGTGGGCCATTCTCACTGGGGTTAGATGGTATCTCAGTGTGGTTTTGATTTGCATTTCTCTAATATATAGGGATAATGAACATTTTTTCATATGTTTGTTAGCCATTTGTCTGTCTTCTTTAGAGAAGGTTCTATTCATGTCTCTTGCCCATTGATATATGGGATTGTTGGCTTTTTTCATGTGGATTAATCGGAGTTCTCTATAGAGTCTAGTTATCAAGCTTTTGTCTGATTCAAAATATGTGAATATCCTTTCCCATTGTGTAGGTTGTCTCTTTGCTTTGGTTGTTGTCTCCTTAGCTGTACAGAAGCTTTTCAGTTTAATTAAGTCCCATTTGTTTATTTTTGTTGTTGCAATTGCCATGGCAATCTTCTTCATAAAGTCTTTCCCCAGGCCAATAACTTCCAGTGTTTTTCCTATGTTTTCTTGGAGGATTTTTATTGTTACATGCCTTAAATTTAAGTTCTTTATCCATCTTGAATCAATTTTTGTGAGTGGAGAAAAGTGTGGGTTCAGTTTCAGTCTTTTACATGTGGATATCCAGTTCTCCCAACACCACTTATTGAATAGGGAGTCTTTCCCCCAATGGAAGATTAGGTGGTTGTAAGATGTTAGTTTCATTTCCTGGTTTTGTATTCTATTCCAAATGTCTATGTCTCTATTTTTGTGCCAGTACCATGCCATCTTGACCACTATGGCTTTGTAATACAGCCTAAAATCTGGTATGGTGATGCCTCCAGCTTTATTTTTATTACTATGAACTGCCTTAGCTATATGGGTTTTTTTCTGGTATGCAGAATCATTTTTTCCAAATCTTGAAAGTACGATGTTGGTTTTTAATAGGAATGGCATTGAATAGGTAGATTGCTTTGGGAAGTATAGACATTTTAACAATGTTGATTCTTCCAAGCCATGAGCATGGTATGTTCTTCCATTTGTTAATATCCTCTGCTATTTCCTTTCTTAGGATTTTGTAATTTTGATACTGACTTTTTTTTTTTTTTTTTTTGTAGAGACAGAGTCTCACTTTATCACCCTCTGTAGAGTGCTATGGTGTTACAGCTCACAGCAACCTCCAGCTCTTGGGCTTAGGCGATTCTCTTATCTCAGCCTCCCGAGTAGCTGGGACTACAGGCTCCCGCCACAATGCCCGGCTATTTTTTTTTTTTTTGTTGTTGTTGTTGTTGTTGCAGTTTGGCTGGGGCTGGGTTTGAACCCACCACCCTTGGTATATGGGGTGGACACCCTACTCACTGAGCCACAGGCGCCGCCCCGATACTGGCTTTTTTATTCTTGTGATTATTTATTTATTTGTTTGTTTGTTTTTGCAGTTTTTGGCCAAGGCTGGGTTTGAACCCACCACCTCTGGCTTATGGGGCCAGCACCTTACTCCTTTGAGCCATAGGCGCCACCCTATTTATTAATTTTTTTTGAGACAGAGTCTCACTATGTTGCCCTCTGTATTAAGCTCAACCTCAAACTCTTGGGCTTAAGAGATTCTCTTGCCAGCTGGGTGCCTATGGCTTTGCAGCTAGGGCACCAGTCACATTACACCGAAGCTAGTGGGTTCGAATCCAGCCAGGGCCTGCCAAACAACAATGACAACTACAACCAAAAAATAACCAGGCATTGTGGCGGGTACCTATAGTCCCAGCTACTTGGGAGGCTGAGACAAGACAATTGCTTAAGCCCAAGAGTTTGAGGTTGCTATAACAACATGGTGCTCCATCCAGGGTGACATAGTGAGACTCTGTCTCAAAAAAAAAAAGATTCTCTTGCCTCTACCTCCCAAGTAACTGTGACTACAGGCTCCCGCCACAATGCCCAGCTATTTTTTGTTGTTGTTGTTGCAGTTGTCATTGTTGTTTAGCAGGCCAGGGTTGGATTCGAACCCACCAGCTTCAGTGTATGTGACCAGTGGCCTAACCACTGACCTACGGGCACCAAACCTTGTGATACTTTACTAATAAGAATGTGTGTTTCAATTCCATCCAGCATGCTCAGCAAATTTAAAAAAATTTTGAGAGATGGCTTGTTGTCCAGGCTGGTCTCAACTTCCTGGCCTCAAGGAATCCTCCCGCCTCAGCTTCAGCCTCAGCTTCCCAAAGTATTGGGATTACAAGTATAATCCATCCACCACATCTGGCTGGGTCTGTTCTTTGAAAAATGGACTAGAACTGTTCAAACTGATCGCTATGCGTTTCCATAGAAAGATGGCTCTGATGATGTAGCACCATGGAGAATGCGGAGTATAGGGACCATATGTAATGTATTGCTCTTTTCTAGGAATGAGCAGAGAGCCTGGCACAGATGTGATACTTAGGTGTGGTAGCTGCTAGTACTGGCTACCGAATATTTCTTTTTATTTTTTATTGTTTCAGGTTAATTTGGGGGTACAGGAATTAGATTACAGCATTTGTACGTGTTAGGTTGCACTTCTCTTATAATTGTGTCCCACCCTAAAGAGGTGTACCATATACCCTAACGTTGTGCCTATTAAGTGGGAGCACACCCATTCCCTTCCCTTCCCCCCCCCCCTCATTCTCCCATCCTCCCTACCTTGAATTGATTTTTCTCTTATGTGGGTGTGTGTTAGATCATCTACTGACTTCATATTAGACTTGAGTACACTGGATTCTTGCTCCTCCATCCTTGTGATACTTTACAAAGAAGAATGTGTTCCAACTCGTCCAGGTTAATACAAAAGATCTAAAGTCTCCATCTTTTTTAAATGGCTGAATAATATTCCATGGCACACATATGCCACAGCTAATTAGTCCATTCCTGGGTTGGTAGGCACTTGGCCACCAAATATTTCTTTTCCTGTTGTACTTTCTCACCTCTTGAGATTAGTTGTGGCCACACGATTTTCTTTAACCAATGAAATGTAAATGGCTGTGATGTAGGTCACTCCTGAGCAGAAACTTAAGAGCCAGAGCAAAACCTTGCCATACACTTTGGATCTCTGCAGAGGTGGCTGGTGGCCTCTCCATTAGCCTGGCCCCTGGAGTGAGGACGATGGAGAGAAACATGGCCAACGGACATTTAAAATAAACAAGAAATATGTACAACCTGATTTAAGTCGCTGAGATATTGGGGTTGTTTGTTCTTGTGCTATGAACTTGATCATCCTGAATAGTAGGTGGGTAAATATTTGTTGTAAAAAAGAAAGAAGTGAAAGAGCAGAACATTAAAATCTCTGTTTTCTCTGATTAAAACTAAAATGTCTGAATATAGGCAATAGACCTAAGGGAATGAGGAAATTAATACCAGATAGAGGCTCGGCACCAAAGCACAGTGGTTACAGTGCCAGCCACATACAGGGAGGGTGGCGGGTTCAAACCCAGCCAGAGCCAGTTAAACACTGATGACAACTGCAACAAAAAATAGCGGGGCGCTGAGGGAGGTGCCTCCAGTCCCAGCTACTTGGGAGGCTGAGGCAAGAGAATCGCTTAAGCCCAAGAGTTTGAGGTTGCTGTAAGCTGTGACATCACAACACTCTACGGAGGGTGACATAGTGAGACTCTGTCTCAAAAAAAAAAAAAAAATAATGCCAGGTAGCGGGGTGGGGGGTGGGGGTTTGTGGGTGAATTGCCTCTATTTTAATGGATATCTGGCCTCACTCATAATAATAGAAATGGAACTAAATGGAAACCAAGATTCCATTTTCACATAGTAGATTCATAGAGATTAAAAGGTTTGGCTGTTCGAGGTTTTTTCTGTTTCCATATAAAATGAAGTACTAATTTTTCCAGGTCTTTAAAATATGACAGAGGTGCTTTAATAGGGATTGCGTTAAATCTGTAGATTGCTTTAGATTTATAATGACTCACATTTGCATATGAAAAATGAAACAACTTTAGCCTATGATGAAGGAGGGAAGGGGAGGGAGACAGGAGGGGATGAGGTGGGAGTGATAGTAGGAGATAGGAGGGGGACCAGACCTATGGAGCACATTGCAAGTAGAAGTTGAATCTGTCATGTGTAGAACACAAATGTCCTAAGGCTATAATTGGGTAAATGAGGTGAAAGCTATGTTGATTAGTATGATGTAAGCACTCCAATTTGTACAAATAAGCAACACATTGAAAATGGCATAAATGTATTTATGATCTATGTACAAAAGACTTAATTAAAAAAAAGGTTTGATGCCACGCTGTGACGGCAACAAGCATTTCTGTATATTGCTGGGGGAGTGTGGCGATACCTACCCAAATCTCCACGGACTGGGTAATTCTGTTTCTAGGACTTTATTTTACAAATATCCTTGCATATAATGATGTAGGTGAAGGGTTGTTCACTGCAGCATTGTCTATAAGCAAAGAGTGGAAACAATTTAAATGCCCCTAAATAGGAGACGGGTATGTAAATTATGATCCATACATACAGTGGGAACTATTCAGCCATAAACAGGAAAGAGGAAGCATCCATGTACGTACAAGGGTGTTACAAGGGTGTTATGTGAAAAAGGAAGGGAGCAAACACTGTGTGTGGTCTGCTACCATTTGTATTCACAAAAGGGGTTTGTGTGTGTACCTACACATGTACCTGCTAGACAGGACTCATGTGTTGTATCAAAGAAAACAACTTTATCTTCAGCCCCTGCTGTCTCCAATTTCTGTGGGCTGATTCTTCTGGTCCTTTGGTTGAAATCATAAGCAGCTCACCTGACTCAATACTCTCAGATTGTGAAACAACATCAGTTTCAGTTTAGTAATTTGAGATACTAGTATTCTCATCTTCAGGCTATTCAACCAAAGACTTCCTCTCTCCCAGCCTAGGCTGACTCCAGGTGGGAAGATCCTTGCTCCTTCCCTCCCTCCCTTCCTCTCTTCCTTCCTTCTCTCTCCTTTCCTCTCTCTCTCCTTCCTTCCTTCCTTCCCTTCTTCCTTCCTTCCTTCCTTCCTTCCTCCCTCCTTCCCTCCCTCCCTCCCTTCCCTCCCCCTGTTAGTGTCTATCGAGCACCTACTGTGTGTCAGGAATCTTGCTGGTCCTGAGATACAGCAGTACCCAAGCATGACAGATGACCTCTGGGGACTTACATTCTGGTGGGGAGAATTGGACAATACTTCCTGGGGTGCTGAGTGCCGTGAAGGGAGGTGGGGGGCAGAGACCAGGCTAGGTTCACATAGGTGGTCAAGGGAAGCCTGTCTGATAAGGTGACATTTAAACAGAGATCTGACGGAAGTGAGGAAGTCACTCCTCCAGTTGTTGGGAACCAAGGCCACCTTCATGACAGTGTGACGTGGGCTGCCACTGCAAAGGGCTCTGTGTTGGGTTTCATCCTCTGCTGTTGCTGTCTTCAAATTCTCAGTTTGAACCAGGACCTGCATTTTCATTTTGTCCAGGACTCCACAAAGTTATAGCTGGTCTTGTCTGAGGCTAAGTGAGTTGCAGGCAGGGGTCCATCACGAGTGGGCAGGGGGTGGCATTTTGGAGTTTGGAGTAGGACAGGATGCTTATCTTTTCTTTCTGCCCTTTTCCCTTTGTACCAGCTGCCCGCTGTTGTGCTGGCCTTTCCAGGGCTGATGCAGGGTATGGGGTGGAGAGGATCCAGAGTCAGGAGAAGTCTAAGTCTATTGATACTGTCTCGAGCTAGTGTTGAAGCTCTCTGGACTTGGCAGGGATTTAAAACTGACTCTTCATGCTTGGTGGGGTGTGGTGGTGTTGCTTTCCTGCAAATCTTGGTCCTGTTTCTCCTTAAAGCAGAGCCCCAGACAGAGCCTTGGGTGTACAGGGTTTGGAAGGTGATCCCAGGAAGTGAGTGTGACAGGAAGGAGGTTGCTGCTTTAGGTGGTGGAGCCAGAATTCAGGAAGCCCAACAGGCAGGCAGAGTGAGTTGTCCTCTTTTAGACAGGAGGTGGGGGCTTTCTTCAATCATTCCCACACACCACGGGGTGAGGGCTGTGCCCAGGATATTAACTGCTTGTACCTCTAGTCTGTATGCTGCAAGCTGAGTGGCTCCTACAACTTCAGAGGGCACCCCGAGGCAGGCAAGTGCATGGACACCTGATGAGTGCTGGGGTCAGCATCAGGGTGATTGGCACTGTCCACTACTGCAGAGGCCAACATCTGAGGTATAACCTGGCATGCTCCTGTGTCTGCTTACTGCAGATGTTCCCTGGGGGAGCTCCATCTCCCCCAATCCCAGGACCTCTCCAGCTTCTTCCTGCTGAGGCTCCATGACCTGTGAGGAGGCCTCACTGGGCTGAATCTAAGGCTGGCCCGGTCACACGTTCCTCTCACCACCAGCCTTTATTCTGCTGCTTCAGGGGCTTCAGTCATCCCTTCCTCTTTGGGATTCTTGGGCGAGAGTCAGGCACTTTGGGGCCCCAGAGGACACCTATCCCCTCTCTGATTGAACTTTTTTTTTTTTTTTTTGAGACAGAGTCTCACTATGTGGCCCTCAGTAGAGTGCCATAGCATCACAGCTCACAGCAATCTGAAACTCTTGGGCTTAAGCGATTCTCTTGCCTCAGCCTCCCAAGTAGCTGGGACTACAGGTGCCCGCCACAACACCCGGCTATTTTTTGTTGTTGCAGTTGTTTTAGCTGGCCTGGGCCAGGTTTGAACCCACTGCCTTCGGCGTATGTGGCTGGCATCATAACCTCTGTGCTATGGACGCAGAGCCTCTGATTGGGCTTCTTAAAGCCCCTTGCCTGGACTTGAAGTGAGAGGGAAGCTGCCCATCCCACTCAGCTCTCTCCAGAGAAAACCCTCTATCCGTGGTCTGACTCCAGCCTCCACATTGCCTTCAGGACAGAGTTCCACCCCTGCCTTTCTAACGTGTCTGCACCACCAGGTCCCTGTGCTCCAGACCCAGAACATGACAGCTCATGCCCTGGGCCTGCCCCACCGCCACCTCTTCATCAGACACGCTACTCTCCTCTACTGGGAAAAGTCCTTTTCCCTCCTCACCCTGTGTGACTCATCCTAAGGGGCCATAAGGCAGTGACTCTCTCTTAGAAAGCAGTGGTTCAGGCTAGTAATCCCAGGACTCTGGATGGCTGAGGTAGGAGGCTTGAATTTAGGAGTCCAAGAGCAGCCTGAGCAAGAGGTAGACCCTGCCACTACTAAAAATATAGACAAAATTAGTGAGGCATCGTGGTGGGTACCAGTGGTCCCAGCTACTCTGGAGGATGAGGCAGGAGGATCACTTGAACTTAGGAGTCTGATGTTACTGTGAGCTAGGCTGACATTACAGCACTCTAGCTTGGACAACAGAATGAGATTCTGTCTCAAACAAACAAAGAAATTAGTCCCTTCTCCCAGGGTGCTCCCACTACACTGAGTGTGGCTGAGGTTGTGGGCATGACCCAGACTCCCTGGGTTTGCATCCTGGCTTTGCTGTGTGTATGAGGTGGGAGTGGCACAACTGTGCTGTGTAACAAAACGCCTTAAAATTTGGTGGCTTAGGCCAGGCACAGTAGCTCACACCTATAATCCTAGCACTATGGGAGGCTGAGGCAGGTGGATTGCCTGAGCTCACAGGTTCTAGACCATGAGCAAGAGTGACACCTCATCTCTAAAAAAATAGCCAGGCGTTGTGGTGAACACCTATAGTCCCAGCTACTTGGGAGGCTGAGGCAAGAGAATCACTTGAGCCCAAGAGTTGGAGGTGAGCTATGGGTTGGAGATGAGTTGTTGTGAGCTATGACGCCACTGAACTCTACTCAGGGCGACAAAGTGAGACTCTGTCTAAAAAAAAAAAGAAAAAAAAAATTGGGAAGCTTAAGGCCGGGTATGGTGGCTCATACCTATAATCTTAGCACCCTGGGAGGCCAAGATAGGTAGATTGCCTGACTTTCAAGGCCTTTTTAATTCCTTTGAGTACTTGACTCAGGTTTGCCTGGGAATCCAGTCTTGCTGGGGCCTTGATCCTCTGAGGACTAAGTCTGGTACCTGGGGAGGCAGCCAGATGATGGCTAGGTTCCTCCCAGGTCCGAGTTTCTGAGCTCAAAGGGTGGCCGGGCTCTGGGCCCCCAGAGCAATGTATCATCAGGCCTTGCCAAGGTGGCCAGAATGCTATCACCCTGCCAGGCTGAGCTAATGGGGAGGGAGGGAGGTGCCTGGGTGGGGGGAGGAATTGGAGCTGAGCAGGAACAAGAAGGAAGAGTTCTTGCCTGCAGCTTCCCTCTGAGATACCAATGGGACACAGAAGAACATGAGGGTGGAGTGGGCTTGGATCAAGATCGGCCCCTAGCCATCTAGGTGGCCTTGAGCATTGGGCAAGCAGCAATCTCTCAAGTTGATTGAGACAATGACAGAACATGGAAGGGGCTTTGCATTCATAACTGCTCCCTAGCCTTTATTATTTTTATCATTCAGCTCTCAGATAGTCACATTCAAGTTTCACAGTTAAGTGACTTCTCTCCTGCAAGCCCACCTCCGATCTGCTTCCCAGAACCTGAATATATCTGGAGCTGTGTGATCTGAGACACATCGTCTTTCTTCTCTGGACCTCAGTTTTTCTTTCTTTTGTTTTGTTTTGTTTCATTTTGTTTAGAGACAGGGTCTCATTCTGTTACCCACCTAGAGTGCAGTAGTGCAATTATAGTTCACTGCAGCCTCTAACTCCTGGGTTCCCCATGTCTAATTTTTAAATTTTTAAAAATATTTTGTAGAAACATGGTCTTGCTATGTTGCCCACACTGGTCTCAAGCAATTATCACTCCTTGGCTTCCCAAAGTGCGGGGTTTGCAGGTGTGAGGCACTTTGTCTGACCTGGGCCTCAATGTTTCTATCCATAGAATGGGGTTGTAAGAGTGGAAAGAGGGTAATCTTTTTCCTCCCATCACAAGGGTCATGGCTGACACTCCTGTAACAGAGACAAGTTGAGGAAAGCATAAAAAATGTATTTGATCATAGTTTTACATGACACAGAGCCTCCAGAATGAAGACTCAAAGGTATAGGGGAAACTGTCCATTATTTTGTTTAAAGAAATATGAATAACTGTAGAGACACGATTGGACAAAAAGGATTTGATATAATGCTAATAGATTGAATGGAGAAACCTAGCAAAGTCTGTCTTTTAGGTTTTTCTTGGCCTCTCTGTGTAGTATTCCTTCTTCCTGGTCATGGGGTAGGACTCTTCTGGAATTGTCTTATTTCATTTTTAAATTGTTTCAGCCAGGTGCAGTGGCTCATACCTATAATCCAAGCACTCTGGGAGGCCAAGGCAGGTGGATTGTTTGAGCTCAGAAATTTGAGACAGCCTGAGCAAGAGTGAGATCCCATCTCTAAAAATAGTTGGGTGTTGTGGATGGCGCCTGTAGTCCCAGCTACTTGGGAGGCTGAGACAAGAGGATTGCTTCAGAGGCTGCTGTGAGCTATGATGCCATAGCACTCTACTGAGGGCAACAGAGTGAAACTCTGTCTCAAAAATAATAATAATAATAGTTTAAATGATTCTTTCCAAGTGATGAGTGAAGGTCTTAATTTCTTTATGACTGGTAGTTGAAAAAAGTAGGGGTCCAAGGAGGTTAGGGCAATATTTTTAGGCTGTATGTGTGGCTTTGGGAAAAAAGGGTTTTTTGGGACCAGACTTGGGAAAGATGGGGTCTAGTTACTATGGCTTAGGGACGACAGACAGGAGGGCAGAAGATGGTCAGAGAGAGACTGCTTTTGAGGGTTTCATTTTGGGGTATCGTTTTCTGAGCCCCCCCCCCCCCCGGGTCATCACACTCGCCTCTAACGACTGCATGAGGCTGAAATGAGATAATATATAAGTTCCTTGTCATTGCTCTGAGCCACAGTTTCCCAGTTTATAAAATGTGTTAATTATAGTACCTGCTTTGTAGGATTATCTGAATCTAAGACGTAGTCATAGAAACCGTTTAGTGCACTGCTCACATGGCAAAAACATAACTGTAGTTTTCAAAATGAGCCCAGCACAGATACAGTGTTCCAAAAATGGAAGCCACCCTCTGAGTTTTAAACTTTTATTTACTATGATAGAATATCGAACGTTTTCTTAAGCCATGGTGGCTTGTGCCTATAGCTTCAGCTACTCAGGAAACTGAGGCAGGAGAATTGCTTTTGCATAGGAGTTCGAGGTTACATTGAGTTATGATTGTGCCACTACACTCCAGTCTGGGCAACCAAGCAAAGCCCCATTCTCTAACACACACACACACACACACACACACACACACACACACACACAGATATACTGTATACATATATATATATATTTTTTTTTTTTTTTTTCTCCATAGAGTCTTTTTTTTTTTTTTTTGAGACAAGAGTCTCACTCTGTCACGCTGAGTAGAGTGCTATGGCATCATTATAGCTCATAGCAAACTAAAACTCCTGAGCTCAAGCCATCCTCTTGTCTCAACCCAGGCGTAGCTAGGACTACAGGTGCCCGGCCTGATGTCTGGCTAATTTTTCTATTTTCGGTAGAGACTGGATCTCCCTCTCAGGCTGATCCAGAACTCCTGAACTCAAGTAATACACCCACCTTGGCCTCCCAGAATGCTAAGATTATAGGTGTGAGGGTGGCGCCTGTGGTTCAGTGGGCAGGGTGCTGGCCCCATATACCAAGGGTGGCGGGTTCAAACCCAGCCCCGGCCAAACTGCAACAAAAAAATAGCTGGGCATTGTGGCGGGCGCCTGTAGTCCCAGCTATTCGGGAGACTGAGGCAAGAGAATCACCTAAGCCCAGGAGTTGGAGGTTGCTGTGAGCAGTGTGACACCACCGCACTCTACTGAGAATGATAAAGTGAAACTGTCTCTACAAAAAAAAAAAAAAAAAAAAGATTGTAGGTGTGAGCTACCATGCTCAGCCTCCCCATAATATCTGTACTTGTTTTGATTTCCTATATCTGTAGAGGGATTTTTTTTTTTTTTTTTCAGTTTTTGGCCAAAGCCAGGTTTGAACCCGCCACCTCCAGCATATGGGGCCAGTGCCCTGCTCCTTGAGCCATAGGTGCTGCCCTGTAGAGGGATTTTCAATGCTAGTTTTCCTATCTATGTAACAGAGATTTAACTAATTCTATGGGTTTGTCTGAACCTGTTGGAGGAGAGACAGGTTTCATGCTTTTACATTACGATTATATGTTTCACTATAATATAATAGAGAAATATATGTTCCTTTAGTGCTTTGAAGTGGACAAAGAATGTTCACGTTTGTTGTTTTATTTAATTATAAGTCTTGGCAGGTTGGTGGTATTATCTCCATTTTACTGGTCATAAAACTGAGGCCCAGAGAGAAAAGAAACTTGTCCAAGGCCCCAGGTGAGTTAGGGGTAGTATTAGGACTCGGATCCTATCTTCACGTTAAGGCATCACAACTGCCTCTCCCAGAGGACTCAAAGCTCCCCTAGGGAAGAGCAGTTTCTCTCTTAGCTTCCTATCAACCAGGCTGTGTGCTCCTAAGAGGCTGGAAGGGGTATCCCCACTCTGCCTGGTCCAGCCTTTGCACACCAGAGGAACGGACAACCTATGCTATTTATTGTTGACCCAATATTTATTGAAGGCCTCAGGCATTCCACTCCTGGAGGAAAGTGTGTCAACAGGGAGAAAAGAGTGGGTGTTTTAAATTGGGTTCAGGAACTGCACTGGCTGGACAGACCAGGAAAAGCTGCCAGAGGAGGGGTTTGGGTGGGAGCTCAAATAAGCTGGGGTGCCCAAGGCGTGAGCGAGCTCCCCAGCAGACAGGTGAAGGTACCAAAGCTGCCTTGCGAGTGAACGGGGGTTGGACAGCAGGCCCTGGCTGGGAAGCTCATCCACTCTCCAGCTACCACTGTTCCCTGTTCTCTCCAGGTCATCTGGGCCCAGAAACTGGAGCTTATGCTTCTGTCCTTGCGTCTTCCAGCGGCGCGACCCGGCTCAGCTGCGGCTCCAAAGAACTTGGGCAACCGCTGTCTAGGCCTCCATCCCCGGCTGAACAAACAGGAAGTCCTGAGACTCTGGGGCGGGCGACCCCTCTGCTTGTGCGTGCAACATGCGGGCGTGGTGCGGGAGAGGAGCTAGTGCAACGGCGCGGCGGCGCGTGGGGGCCGCGGGCCGAGGCGGAGGCCGAGGCGGAGGCGGAGGCGGAGGCGGAGGCGGAGGGGGGCGGGGGCGGGGCCGCTGCCCGCCTCCCGCCGCCCGCCGCCAGTAGGCCCTTTATCTGCCTGCCGGGCTGTCCCAGAGGTGGTGGCTCCCGGCTCTGCTCAGGCTACAGGTACGGGCGCCGGGCTGGACGCAGAAAGGGGCGCGGGCCGCGTATGGTGCTGGGTGTGAGGCTCAGGGATCTGCGTGGGGCGGGGTGCACGCGGGAACGTGGGGAGAGGACTGGCAGGGTAGTAGCGCTGGCCGGGAGCACCTCCGGGTCAGGCTTAGAGCCAGAGGATGGGTGGGTGGGGATCCGCTAGCAGGGCCAGGAAGGAGGAGCCGCAGCCAGAGGGGAGATCTTGGGAAGAGTGGGAAGAGGCAGAGGAGAGGGGGCTCAGGACCAGAGGGATGGGGAAGGGTGAGGATGCGGGAGGACGCGGGAGGAGGGATGGGAGACAGCGTGTAAGTGCTGTGGAGAGGGGGGCACCCTGCAGGATAGTGAAGGTGGGAAGGGGGAACAGTGGTGAGGGAGTGGGCATGGGCACTGCTGGGGAAGGCAGTGGTCCTAGTGGACAGGCAGGGAATCTGCTGCTTCCTGGAGGAGGAATCTAGGTGAGACTGGGGACAAAAAGGGGTGCTGGCGCCTGGAGCTGAGTGATGGGAGGGGTCCTGGTTGGGGGAACCAGGAGCCCCAGGAATAGCACTGCTGGGGGGGAAGAGGAACTCTTGTTCCAAAGGCCCCTCCCCCTTGGGAGGAAGACCCCTCCCCTGGTGTCAGGAGGGCCTAGGTTCCTCCCACACAGTGGGAAAATTGAGGGGACCCCACACAAGTTTCAAGGCTGCTGGCTTGGGCAGCACCCAGAGATTTCCCTGGGGGAGCCCCCAAGGCTTGTGGGGCTAGGTCAGGCCAAGGCCTTAGAGTCTGAAAAGTTTCCTAGATTCTCAGTCTGGATGCTCCTGGATGGATGGCTCAGGTGCCCGTTTCTGAGCTCCTAGGAAGAGGGCCCAGGCCTTCTGCATCATGAGGGTTGTACCACCTCTGGGTCCTCTTGTTGGGAAGCTGCCCCTCACTAGCCTCAGTTTCTCTTCCCAGAATGGCCCTTGCTGGTCAGCTATGAAGCTCAGGTACCTTTTCTGTGCCCTGTGTTGAGTATATAGTCATAGTCAGCCCACCCAACCTCTCTGTGTCCAAAACAATCTCCTTCCTCAGAGCAGTTGTGAATCTGAGCTTCACAGACTTTAAGAATTATTTATTTCGGCTGGGCACAGTGGCTCACTCCTAGTAATCCTAGCACTCTGGGAGGCTGAGGAGGATGGATTGCCAGAGCTCATAGTTCGAGACCAGCCTGAGCCAGAGCTAGACCTCATCTCTAAAAAAAAAAAAAATAGCTGTGGCAGTGCCTGTAGCTTAGTGGGTAGGGTGCCTTCCACATACACTGGGGCTGGCGGGTTTGAGCCTGGCCTAGGTCTGCTAAACAACAATAACAACTGCAACCAACAAATAGCTGGGTGTTGTGGCAGGTGCCTGTAGTCGCAGCTGCTTGGGAGGCTGAGGCAAGAGAATCTCGTAAGCCCAAGAGTTTGAGGTTGCTGTGTGAGCTGTGATGCCACGGCACTCTACCAAGAGCGACAAAGTGAGATTCTGTCTCAAAAAAAAAAAAAAAAAAAAAGAATTATTTATTTCATTCTCCTCACTTTCTCCAGTACAAATGGAGTCCCAAAGTACAGTTAGAAAAAAAAAATGCTATCTGTTCAATTTTGGAAGACATGGAGGGGCTTTTTCTTTAAACCACTGAGCCGAGTTGGGGCATTGGTTTGCTTTGAGGGAGGTGACCCAGTTGCTAAAAGATGGGGAAGCCAGCCAGGGATGAAAACTTTGCCTGAATAATCTGTAGCTACTTGCTGGGTACCTGCAAGTTGCCCACAGTGGATGAAGGGCAAGACCCTGATTTTGGGGTCAGACAGATGTGTTTTGTCATCCTTCCTCTGGGGCTGGATACAGAGGACACGTGTTGGCTGTGGATACAGAGAGTTGTTAAGGGAGAGATGAAAAGTGTGTGAAAACACTTGTTAAACAGCAAGCCACTATAAATTATTAATGGCAAGCCACTATAAATTATTGATCCCCCATTAATAATGTTTCAGGCTTTGTCATGTAGTGTCCTCACATCAGGACACCTCAAGAAAGTTTACCTCAGACAACCCCAGTGTGAACATTGGCCTGACCTTCTTACTTTTTGCTAATGGAATTAGACTTTGCCTTCTATGGCAAGATAAAGTTATCTTTTTATTTATTTTTTATTTTTTATTTTTTTTGAGATAAAGTTATCTTTAACAGAATATGCTGATCAGGGCCCAGAAAAGCAACAATGAATATTTTCCCTGCCAGGAATGAGGCAAGTGAGGGAATGGAATTGTAACTATATAATACTTGTAATAGGTGTAATTTATTGAGGCTGTCGGCACCAAGAGGGCAGGGTATTGATACCCTTTGGTGTTGATTTCCTGGACTGTGAGTTCTATGAGGGCAGCACTTTAAATGGCTCTTTAAATTGCACTGTTCTGGGGTTTTGTCCTTCAGGCCTGCATCTTAGAGAGGGGATTGTGTCAAAGTTCCAGGGCCCAGTACATAGTAGGCCTAAAATAAATACTGTTGGATTGTCACAGGGCCTGAGGGCCCTTTGAAGTCATTGGTGAATTCATTCTCTCCTTTGACATTTGGAGAGACAGGGCCACGAGAGGATTTGTACCCTGGAAGGAGCTGCCCAGGTGGTGACCCTAGAGAACTGGAAAGAGCTGCTACCCAAGTCACACAGGATTTGAGTGGTTGGGCAGGATGAGAATCCAACAGAATCCGTGGAGTCAGCATAGTACGGAGCCAACCCCAGTGTCTTTCACTTTCACCCACTTTCAAGAGGGTAGCTATTTTTTCTCCTCTGACTACAACTAAGGAAACAAGCTCAGAGAAGTTAAGGGACTTTTATAAAGTCACACAACTGGTAAGTTCCAGACCTGAAATAAAAATGGGGATTCTGGCTTCTCTTGAAATACTCTTCTGGAGCTGAGTGGTGGAGGCCTACACTTAGGGCAGCAGCTCTTTCCAGTTCTCTAGGGTCACCACCTGGGCGGCCTCCTTCCTGGGTACATTTTCTTAGGCTCACAGGCATTTGTGTGGGTAAGTGCACTAGGGCAGGGAACCCGGCTGCTTCATACCCCCTGTGCCCCAGCCTGGTAGCACTGTGGCTGGCATATATCCTGGTAAGCACTCAGTGAAATCCGTGGGATGGGGGTAACCCAGGCTTCTCCCTCTTTTAAAGCCCTGTTCCCCAACCTGATCTTCTCTTTGCTCTAGGCGAGTTGTGAGAACCTTTGACCAGGAGGAGCTAGAGGGTGCAAGCTTTGGTTGAGAAGCGGGGTGAAAGCATTGACCTTGAGTTGAGGAAAAAGGGGAGGAATTTGCTGCTCAGACTGACAGAGGAACTCCCACTGGAGCCAACCCAAAAGCCTCCCAGTCCTCCTGCAAGACATGCCCAGGCCAGAGCTCATGCTTTTTGGATTACCTGTTAAGGCAATACACCCTCCTGCACCCTCCCACTCCGGGGTGGGCTACCAGGATCGTGGAGCTGATGCCCCTTCCCCTGGGAATGTCCTTGTTCACCCAAGTCTTGGGCCTTTGGGCAAGTGCCAATTTTCAGGGCTCTGTGAATCCAAAGCAGGTACTCTGAATGGTACTTGCATTGGTACTCAGCAAATATACTTTGCTGAGTATATTTGTTAAGTATGGTCAGTGTCCTCAGAAGTCCAAACTCTAGCCAAATTTCCCTGGTCCTCAAATAGAGCCCTGGGGATTATGCATGTGTTTAGGAGATACAGTCAACTTTCTGAGGCTCTTCAAATCCAGTGGAACTGGCTATTGAGGGCTAAAAGAGGATAGATTTTTAGACAACCCTAAGCAAATCTCTTAGGCTAGGGAAATTTCAAATTCTACCATTATTGTTAATAATAGCAAATTATTTTTTGAGTTCCTACTCTATGCTAAACTTTGTTTTAATAAATTTAGTTTTGTGGCAATCTATGCTGTGGATAATATTGTGATTCCCATGAGGGAGCTAAGGATCACAGAAGGTGAATCACTTGTCTAAAGTCATACAGCTAGCATGTTATGGAATCAGGAGTCAAACCTGGTTTGTTCCATCTGAAGTCCATCTCCTTTGTGAGTCTTTACACTGTCTGCTTTCTCCTTTATTTGTAACTTCTTCCCATTCTGATTCCCACTGAGTAGAGGACAGAAGCCAGCCAAGTTTGCCTGACCTCCATCAACCAGGCCCTGCACACTTGATCCCAGTTCAGCTTTGCCCTTGCCTTGCTGTGTGATCTTGGGTAAGTCAAACTTTTCAGCAACCTCTCAGTTTTCCCACATGTCCCACTCAGGTTCCAGGTGAGCTTCCTTCTGCAGCAGAGGCTTGGCTAGGGGAGCATACAGCCTGGTTTAACCAAGGAGAGAGGGGAAAGAGTGAGGTGCGGGAGGTTGTCTTCAGCCCCACCCACTGGTGACATCACACAAGACACCTCCAGTCTCTGGAAGCCACGCCCCTGGTGACCCTCACCTGTGGAAGTACCACCCAGTGCTTGGCATTTGGTGAATCTGCCCAGTCCCACAGTAGAAGTCATCAGCCCCCAGGCTTGAGGGAAACCCCCAGGTACCCAAAGCAACTTGGGAGGTTTGGAGGGGACCCGTGGACATGTACTGGGCTGGGCTGGCTGCTGGAACAGGCAGGGCCCAGCAGCCTGGTGGGCATACTATTCAGAGGCAGACTACTCAGAGGATGCCCTGATGGTGACATCTGGACACCCACCCTCATCTTCTGTCCTGCCTCTGCTTCTTCCTTTTCCCTGGATCAGGGTCCCTTTCCATAGAGTTAGGAGATAGGAACTATTTCTGAAAATTGACCTAATAAGATGGAATGGGACCTCTGGGTAAAGTTTAAAGAAAATAGCTTGTTGGGGCCTATGTCATCCTAGCATGTTGCCTCTGGATTTTGTCCTTAAGGCCCCGTGTCTTGGGGAGGGGATTGTAAGCCAGCACTGTCAACCCCTGAGGAGGTAGCTGGGAGGCAGGCCTTTGTGGTGCAGAGCAGGTGGATAACTGTCAACTGAGAGAGACTGAGTTCTAGAAGCCAATTAATTCACAGGAAAAGGCCTGCTTGCCTGCTTTAGACCAGGATTTTGTGAGGTCGTTCTGTGGGGTGCAGACATATGTGACCAGAGCAGGGCAGCAGCAGAATGGCCACAAATGGAAAATCTGAACTATATAGTCAGAGAGCAGGGTCCAGTCTTGGCTTCACTTCCCTCCTCCTTCCTCCTTCTCTCTGACCTTGGGTAAGGAGCTCTTAACCTCTCTGAATTTCACTATTTGGAACTATAAAATGGGCAGAATAATACCTACCTCCTGGGCAAGTGATGAGAATTAATTGCAATAAGGCTGTATAGAGTGATCATACAGTAAGTGCTTGCTACATTTCAAGCAGCTTTATGGTATAATTATTATATTTCTGGGAAAGGAATCCCTGGTCATATAAACTTGGCAAATGCAAATTCAGCAGAGGTAAGCAGACTTCTTCGCTACAGGACTTCTCAGAGCCTTTAATGTGCTGTTTTGCCTTGTTCAGTTCTAAGAATGGGACATGAAACGTAGGACTGGACTTAACAGATCACAGGGACCCAGGAAGGAACTTGGTGTCCCCAGGGAACCATCAGGCTTCATCATTCCCTGGTCTATGTCTGCATGGTGGAATAGAAATCTTGCTGGCTTGGACAACTCTGGGGTAGGCCTTCCTGTCTCTGGGCTCTGGTTTAATGTAAACCAAGGGAGCCGCATGAGATGGGAAGACAAACCTGTGAACAACCATGGGAGCCAGATTACTGAGGCTAAAGCCCAGTCTCTTAGGGAGAGGAAGAAATCCAGCACTGGCTCCTCAACCAGGCAGGGGAGCTTAGACTGAAGTGGCCCCATAAATTAGTCCATCAGGAAGGTCTGCTTTCAAAACCTGTTCTAGGGAGCAGAAGAACCTTCCCTGTATTCCCTATTGTACGTAGCAGCCCTGGTGCAGTAGTGTGATGACTTATGAATTTCTGCTGCCCCACTGGACAAGGAAGGGCCAGGGGCCAGAGCTGACTCCAGAATCCTACTGCAGCAGGAGCTTAGGAATGCAGACCAGGCCAGAGGGAGTGTGGGCTGGGAGATTGATCATTTGGATGCTTTGCATAGCAAGCACCCTGCATTTACTTGGATTGTATGTGAATTATTTGAGTGGCTTTGGGGATGATTACAGCGCAGCTTGTGGCAGAGAACATGACTGCTTCGTCCTGCCTGAATCTCTTTGCCTCCTACCATGACTGGGGCAAAGGTGGTTATCATGGATATCTGATGAATCTGAACACTGAGTTCAGTAAATTTGCTGGAGAGAATTTATTTGGCAGGGGAAGGGTAAGAGTAGTCTGGGAATTGTCTGGCAGGTTTTTCATTAGACATTTGGCTTAATGAATGACCCGATGAATGATGATAAACTTGAATTATGCAACTGGTGCAATGCAAAACAGTAAAATGGTGATTAGGCTTGCTACCTGGTCTTGCAAAGGGCAGTTAGGATGATAGTTAAGAGTGCAGACTGAATTCAGAGCCAAGCCTCTGCCACTTCCTGGTTAAGGTGGGTGGGCACAGTACTTAACTTCCCTGCACCTCAGTTTCCTTATCTGGAAAATGGGAATAATGATAGTATCTACCTCATAGGGTTGTTACGAAGTTTGTAGCAAGTACTGTGTAAGTATTTGCTGTGATTTGTTTTCCTTTCTGTAACTTTGGCCAGATCGTGAAGTTTCTGAGGACAGGGAATCAAATCCTTTTCTACTCTCCCCTCCTCTCCCATTCCAGCACAGGTATAGAGGGCTCAATGTTTACTAAATGAATGAATGAATGAACAAACGAACGAACGAACAAACGTTTTAAACTAAAGGCTAAATTGTCTAACAAATCACAGATCAGGGGAAAGTTAGGGGAGAGCAATGAGGAGGCCCCCTAGAGGTGGCAGCTTATATTGGCCTTAAAGGACTTCAGCGTAGAGAAAGGAAGATGGCACAGGGAGGTTACATGGGAAATGAGAGCTTTGAAGGCCAGGACGAGCAGTTAGATTTGATTAATTTGGAATTAGCAACCATAGGCAGCAGAGCAGGCGCTGGAGAGAGGAACTTGAGAGTGGGTGTGGCTAATCAGTGGTTAGCTGGGGACTTTCAGGAAAAAAGTGGCTCTTTGACTGGGGCCTTGAAGGATATGCAGTGTTATCAGACGTCTGTTATGTTGTTCTTTCCTCCAGCAAACATTGAGCGCCAGTTACTTGCTAAGCACCAGAGGTTCACAAAATGAGACAGACTGCCTGCCCTCTGTGAGCTCACATTAACAACTAGAATGCCCATGAGAAGTGTTATAATGGTCACAGGATGGTGTGATTGAGGGCAGGCACGCAAGTAGAGGGATCATCATAGGAGGTTCATGGAGCCCAAGAAAGCATCACAGAAGAAATGGGTTTTGAGGATTATTAAGAATTTTCTTAGTAGGCAAGAGGAGGAAAATACTTAGGCATAGGGAACAGCTTGTATAAAGCTACAGACATGCACAACAGCAGTCCGGGGCTTTGGTGAGGCTGTGACTGGATTTGACATGCACTGTGGTTGAACAAGAATGCTGGAGAAGGTAACAGGGACCCGAGCATGTAGGGTGACAGAGGGTCAGCAGGTGACCTGGGCTAGTCCCTGTAGTGTCTATAGGTAGAGGTGGTCGCTGTTGCCACCAGGTGAACGCTGATGGTGGCATAAACACAGGCTGAGAGGGCCTGTCCCCATCTCATGTGGAACACATGACTGCATCTGTACTTTACAGAAGGAAACAGCAGGGCCACTTAAATGTGGATTCTGGACTGGAAAGGAAATGACTGAGGCAGGGAGCCTTATTAATTCCTCAAACGTTTATTGAGCACCTATCACGTGTCAGGCACGGTTCTAGGTACTTGGGATCCATCAGGGAACACAACAATGACCTTTGCTTTCACAAGGTCAGAGCTCAGCTCTTCCTTAGGACGTCTGTTCTCTCTCTCTCTCTCTTTTTTTTTAAATTAAATCATAGCTGTGTCTGTTCTCTCTTAAATCCTCAGCCCAAGGATGAGGGTGTGGGGAGGGGGAGTAAGACCTGGGGGTCAGAGACCCACCTCCTGGCTGCTGCTCATAGGGGGAAGGAGGGCACCAGACCTCTGACTTTGCTCTGGCCTCTGTCCTAGCACCCTGCCCAGGCCCACAGCCATGGCCACAGCCCAGAAGCTCAGCCACCTCCTGCCCAGTCTCCGACAGGTCAGCCGGGAGCCTCAGCCATCTGTGCAGCTAGAGCCCATCTTCACAGTGGGCCGAGCGGAGGTGCCACCCCTCTTCTGGAAGCCGTACATCTATGTAGGCTACCGGCCGCTACATCAGACCTGGTACTTCTACTTCCGCACTCTGTTCCAGCAGCACAATGAGGCGGTGAATGTCTGGACCCACCTGCTGGCAGCCCTGGTGCTGCTGCTGCGGCTGGCCATGTTTGCCAGGACTGTGGACTTCTGGGGAGACCCTCATGCACTGCCCCTTTTTATTATCATCCTGGCCTCCTTCACCTACCTCTCCTTCAGTGCCGTGGCCCACCTCCTGCAGGCCAAGTCTGAGTTCTGGCATTACAGCTTCTTCTTCTTGGACTATGTGGGGGTGGCCGTGTACCAGTTTGGCAGCGCCTTGGTGCACTTCTACTATGCTATCGAGCCTGTTTGGCATGCCAAGGTGCAGGCCTTTTTTCTGCCCATGGCTGCCTTTCTTGCCTGGCTCTCCTGCACTGGCTCCTGCTACAACAAGTTCATCCAGAAACCAGGCCTGCTGGGCCGCATTTGCCAGGAGGTGCCCTCAGCACTGGCCTATGCGCTGGACATCAGCCCTGTAGTGCACCGCATCTTGGTGTCCCCTGGCCCTGCCATGGATGACCCGGCCCTTCTCTACCACAAGTGCCAGGTGGTATTCTTTCTGCTGGCTGCTGCTTTCTTCTCTACCTTCATGCCTGAGCGCTGGTTCCCTGGCAGCTGCCACGTCTTTGGGCAGGGCCACCAACTGTTCCATGTCTTCTTGGTGCTGTGCACGCTGGCTCAGGTGGAGGCTGTGGCGCTGGACTATGAGTCTCGGCGGCCCATCTACGAGCCTCTGCACACCCACTGGCCCCACAACTTCTTTGGCCTCTTCCTGTTCACTGTGGGCAGCAGTTTCCTCACTGCTTTCCTCCTGAGCCAGCTGGTACGGCGCAAACTTGATCAGAAGACCAAGTGAAGGGGTTTGCAACTGGTAGGGAGGGAGGTATAGTGGGGGGACAAGGGTCTGGGCTTGGCTCCAGATGGGGACAATTCCTGGTAAAGATGTTTGTGTCTGGCCTATAGTGACTCTCTGTGTACACCTCAACTGCCAGGGGCAGCATTGGCCAATCTTTGGATTTGAAGATTGGCTAGGAACTGCAGGGGTCCACTCCTGGGCCTGCATCAGCTTCCTGCCCTGGGAGTGGTCGCCCTGGCTTGCTCCTCCATTCCACTTACCAGGGGCGGGCCTGGGTGTCAGCTTGAGTCAGGACCCTAACTTGGGCTTTTAGTTTATCTGGATGGGAGGTGAAGTTTAGGGCCCCAGTCAGATTTGGTGGGCTGAGAGGCAGGGAAAGCCTCATCACCCCACCTCTAGATTTCATCTGTGGATGGGGAAGGAGCAGGACCAAAATATGTGTAGGACTTGCCATCCTTTGCAGTGCAGCTGCCGCCTGCAGTGTTGGAGCTCCAGAGACCTCCACAGGTAGAATATTGTGCCAGACACAAATGGATCCCATCTAGTGCCTCAGAAGCCCTCAGTCTCAGACAGTGAACCCCAAATCTCCTAGCATTGGCCCGTGTGTCCCACACAGCCTGTTCCCAGCTTCTCTCCTGCCTCCCTTGTTCATGATTCACTTTTCCATTCAGTGTTTCCTGGGCCTGTGCTCAGAGGCCAGCCCACCAGCTGGGCCCAGTTGATCAAAACACTGGATGACAAAGGCTTTAATGTCAAGGGAAGCACTGAGAGGGAATGATCAAGGCTGCCAGGGACTCTCAGGGTCTTGGGTTGGGAAGGGTAAATCAGAGTTTGCAGACAGAGAATAGAAAGGGCATTCCAGGCATGGAGGGAAAACCTGTGCAAAGGCCCAGAGGTGAGAAGGAGGAGTTCAGAGGGGCTGGGGCTAGGTGGTCTGGACTCCAATATGTCCTGGATGTAATAAAGTGGCCGTGACAGAAGCTGCCTCTTTGCTCTTTGTTTCCTGTCCCAGGGAGGGGTCCCTGCTCACAGTATTGGAGGAGGTTTTCTGGAGGAAGTTGGGGCCCCAGGGGGGTGGATACAGGGTGGAGAGGAACTTCTTGTTTTATCGGAGAGGGGCATTTCTTGTTTTATCTTTGTTTGGGGGTAGGGTGGGACCTTATACACTGTATACATAGAGGTAAAATTTGTTTGGCAAGGGACTGGGGGCAGTTTTATTACTTAATAAATTTTAGAAATAGGGGCAGCGCCTGTGGCTCAGTGGGTAGGGTGCCTGCCCCATATACTGAGGGTGGCGGGTTCAAACCCGGCCCTGGCCAAACCACAACAACAAGAAAAAGAAACAGCCGGGCATTGTGGCAGGTGCCTGTAGTCCCAGCTACTCGGGAGGTTGAGGCAAGAAAATTGCCTAAGCCCTGGAGTTGGAGGTTGCTGTGAGCTGAAACGCCATAGCACTCTACCGAGGGTGATAAAATGTGACTCTGTCTCTACAAAAAAAAAAAATAATAAA
>CAUYPK010115537.1:0-13799 GCA_963574355.1 Loris lydekkerianus | reverse complement strand
TTTCAAAAATAAAAATATATACCCAAAACAATTACAATAATTGAGGAATCAGTAGGTTAAATGCTTTTCAATATTTATTGCTAAAGAAAAACTGTAAACTAGCAACAACAACTTTAACACTTTAAATAAAGTGCAGAAAACCATAGCTTAACAGGTAATCAAGCTGTGGGTTATAAAGTTGTGGGTTAAATAGTTCAGTGGAATACAGTTCAGTTCAGCCGCCTACCTCTTCAGCTCAGCCGCGACTTGTGGACTGAGCAGAAGCACCGCCCCCTCAACCAGACAGCAGAAGAAGACTGGAGACTACGTGCATTTGATTAGGTGCATGCACACCGAATCAAATAACCTATATGACCTGAGTATAAGCCGAGTTCTGGCACAAAATTTGTGCCGCAAAAACTCGGCTTATACTCGAGTATATACGGTATATGAGTGATAACTTCCAAGCTCCTTACATGCCAGACCAGAAAATTTTATTACTGTTTTAGATTATAAATACTGTCCCTGGCAGATTCCTTTTCTCAGGGTTGTTCTGATTGGAGAGCCCCCCTGGCCACTCTGGGGCCCAAATTATGTAAACAGCTTTTACAGTCACCATGTCACTACTTTCTACTCCAACCCCAGAGGACTAGACCAGAGAGGTGATTCTCATGGGATTGCTAAAGTAAGCCTACTTGCTCTTACTTGAAAACATAGTAACGTCTATTTTTGATGGCTTATTACTCAGACCTCACTAAAATTCTGATTTGTCCATGACAATCTTAGTCTGAATTTGAAAAATGTCATTTACCTCCTACTTACAGCATATCTTCATCTGGGGACCTCCAAGAAAGTGAAGGCCATAGAGCTCTAATGCCTAAGTACACGTATGGAGCAGTCCTTATCTTTCCTGGAGGCAGCATCAGAAGCTGGCACTTGCTTGTTCTTTGGTTTATCTCTTTAAGAATAGGTATACATTTTATTAACCAGTTTCAGACCTTCCTCTTTGCCTCAAGTTATTATAAAGAATAATTATCATAGAGCTGAAGATATGAGCATAGAAGGCACAGGAGTGTTCCACAGAGTAGTGTTACTCCCCGGTCTTGCTGCTGTCGTCCATCCTAACAATGCAATCATCCATCCTAACAGCTTAGAGAATTGGAGAAGCATGAAATAGGTTATCAAAATGTATACCTCAAATTTTATTAAGAAATCAGGAAAGTGTAAATTAACATCATGAAGTAACACCTTACACCATCATATCAGCAAAAATGAATCCAGCTAAGGGTGTGGATGTGTGGGAGAGAAGGAGCAGCAGCCCGCTCACAAACCGGAGGTGGTGTGTGTCAGTGACCACAACCCTATTAATACAGAAGAGGGGACACCCCAGGGTCAGTGGTTCTGCTTATCATATGTGCACATAGGAGCCTTTGAGAACATTCATCACAACACCATGTATAATGAGTCTAGAAATAGAAGAAAACTCGCAGAGAATGTTACTTCAGCAGCAGCATATGTTAAGCTAAAGCTACTTTATACCAAGATAGATGAATCTCAAAATCAAAGTAAGCTTGAAAAGTAAATTGCATACACCATACACAAAACTAAACTCAAAATTAATTAAAGACCCGAAAGTATAAAACTCATAAGAGAAAACGTGGAGGACAGTTTCACGGTTTTGGATATGACACCAAAAGCACAGGTGACAAAAGCAAGAGTAGGTGAATGCAATTACATCAAACTTATAAACCTCCGTGCAGCAAAGGAAAAAAATCAGCAGAGGGAAAAGACAACCTATAGAATGGGAGAAAATACTTGCAAATCATACACCTGATAAGGACTTAATATCCTGAATATGTAAAGAAATACAACTCAGTAACAAATAACCCAATTAAAAGTGGACAAAGGACTTCATAGACATTTCTCCAGAGAAAATATACAAAGGGCCAACAAGCACATAAAAGGATTCCCAAACTCCCTGCTCGTTGGGAAGTGCAAATCAAAACCACAGTGAGGTACCACCTCACATTCATTAGTGTGGCTACTTCAAAAAAAAAAAAAAAAAAGCAACACAAACAAAATAATCAATATTGGCAAGGATGTGGAGAAATTACCACCTTTGTACCTTGCTGGTGGGAATGTAAAAATGGTACAGTGACTGTGGAAAACAGTACAGAGGTTCCTCAAATATTTTAAATTGAAACAATTATATGATCCAGCAATCTTACTTCTGGGTGTATATCCAAAAGAATTGAAAATAGGATCTCCAAAAGATACTTGCACACCCATGTGCACAGGGGCATCCTTCACAATAGTCAAGAGGTGAAGGCAAAGTAAATGTGTATCAACATATGAATGGATAAAGAAGGGGTGGTATGGGTACACAGATACAACGTCATATTTTACTCAGCCTTTAGAAAAAAAAATCCTGTTGCATGCTACAACATGGATGAACCTCGAGGATATTATGCTAAGTGAAATAAGCCAGGTAGGTACTGCTTGATTCCACTTATACGATATACCTAGAGTAGTCAAACTCATAGAAACATAATGGCAGTTGTCAGAGGCTGGGGGCAGGTGATTTTCAGTGTGAGTAGAGCATCAGTCATGTAGGATTGGGGGCTGGTTTCTGGTGTCTGCTGCATAACAGTGCACATGGTTGGCAATACAGCACTGTGCACTCGGAAATTGTTGGTAGGGTAATTTTACATGATCTATTTTCCCGCTTTTTTTTTTTTAAAAGGAAGTTGCAGTATCATATATAAAAATATTTAAAGAAATATGATATAGAAAATCATTTCAAGAAAGTTTAAAAATAAATGTCATGAGCAGCTGATGGAGGTGTGCATGTGCACAGTAGGAAGCTTATCCAGGTATGTACTACACAGTAAGAAACTTACGCAGGTATGTACTATGTATGTGTATGGTAAGATGCTTATGCAGGTATGTACCACACTGTGAGAACCTTATCCAGGTGTGTACATGCACAGTAAGAAGCTTATCCAGGTATGCATGTGCACAGTAAGAAGCTTATGCAGGTGCACCTGCACACTATGAAGCTTATACAGGTATGTAGTACACAGTAAGAAGTTTATCCAGGGTTGCACGAGCACAGTAAGAAGCTTATGCAGGTATGTAGTACACAGTAAGAAGCTAATCCAGGGTTGCATGTGCACAGTAAGAAGCTTATGCAGGTATGTAGTACACAGTAAGAAACTTATGCAGGTATGTACATGCCCAGTAAGAAGTTTATGCAGGTATGTATTACACAGTAAGAAACTTACCCAGGTATGCACGTGCACAGTAAGAAGATTATCCAGGTATACACATGTGCAGTAAGAAGTTTATGCAGGTATGTACTACACAGTAAGAAATTTATGCCAGTGTGTACATGCACAGTAAGAAGCTGTCGAAGGTATACTCATGCACAGTAAGAAGCTTATGCTGGTGTGTACATGCACAGTAAGAAGCTTATGTCGGTGTGTACATGCACACTAAGAAGCTTAGGTCAGTGTGTACATGCACAGTAAGAAGCTTATGTCAGTGTGTACATGCACAGTAAGAAGCTTATGTCGGTGTGTACAAGCACAGTAAGAAGCTTAGGTCAGTGTGTACATGCACAGTAAGAAGCTCATGTCAGTGTGTACATGCACAGTAAAAGCTTATGTCGGTGTAGACATGCACAGTGAGAAGTTTATGTCAGTGTGTACATGCACAGTAAGAAGCTCATGTCGGTGTGTACATGCACAGTAAGAAGCTTATGTCGGTGTATACATGCACAGTGAGAAGCTTATGTTGGTGTGTACATGCACAGTGAGAAGCTTATGTCGGTGTGTACATGCACAGTGAGAAGCTCATGTCGGTGTGTACATGCACAGTAAGAAGCTCATGTTGCTGTGTACATGCACAGTAAGAAGCTCAAGTCGGTGTGTAAATGCACAGTAAGAAGCTCATGTTGGTGTGTACATGCACAGTAAGAAGCTTTTGAAGGTATGCTCATGTGCAGTAAGAAGCTTATGCCGGTGTGTACATGCACAGTAAGATGCTTATGTCGGTGTGTACATGCACAGTGAGAAGCTTATGTCCGTGTGTACATGCACAGTAAGAAGCTTTTGAAGGTATGCTCGTGTGCAGTAAGAAGCTTATGCCGGTGTGTACATGCACAGTAAGATGCTTATTTCGGTGTGTACATGCACAGTAAGAAGCTTATATCGGTGTGTACATGCACAGTGAGAAGCTTATATCAGTGTGTACATGCACAGTAAGAAGCTGTTGAAGGTATGCTCGTGCACAGTAAGAAGGTTATATCCATGTGTACATGCACAATAAGAAGCTTATGTCCGTGTGTACATGCACAGTAAGTTTATGACAGTGTGTACATGCACCGTAAGAAGCTTTTGAAGTTATGCCCGTGCACAGTAAGAAGCTGATGCAGGTATATAAATGCACAATAGGAATATTAAGGCAGACGCGGGAGAAAGACAAGCAGAAATCACCCATGGAGGTGACCTCTGGGGAGATAGTTATAGGGTGTGCCTTAGATTTCTACTAAGGTAATATTTTATTTTTCTTTCTTAAGATCTGGAGTGAATTGGGTAAGTTTTAAAATATTTTTTTGGGCGGTGCCTGTGGCTCATAGGGGTAGGGCACCGGCTCCATATGCCAGAGATGGAGGGTTCCTACCCAGCCCTGTCCAAAAACTGCAACAACAACAAAAAAACAATTGTTTCAAAGTTATTCTATTTTCCCACTTGTTTTAGTAACCTTGAAAATGGTAAATGAAATTCTGGGCCTCCTTTCCACTTCATTTCTCAGAGATCCCTGTCCTGTGGCCCCTGTTACCAGCAGCCAAGCAAGGTGGACTCTGCCGGCCTCTTCCTGCCTTTGTCAGAATGGCTGCCATGTGTTGGCAAGTACCTGTGATTCTTGGAACTGGTCCCTGGCTTTATTTATGACACAGGCAAAAATAATTCTCCCTTCCTGGGAGACGTGTCATGGCTCTGTAATGTCCCTGGAGGAGAGAGACAGAGGATAGGCCTCTTGGAGTCACATATGGTTCTCCACTCACTGCACTGTACCCAGGGCCAAGGAGGTAATCGAGTGATGCCAGCTCCCATTCCTTGAGCACCAGGTCTGAGCTGGGATAATCCTTGATCAGAGTCCAAATAAGTCCCAAATATATATCAACCATAGTCATATCTATTTTTCCTAAGAACCCCAAGTTAGTTGAGATAACTCCAGGGCAAGTGCAAGTTATATCAGGATATAATTCAGGACAAGGCAGGTTCCAAGGCCCAGACCAGCCCCTAATGTACCCTTCCTTGTCAGCATTCCCTGGGCAAAGCCCAAATCACACCTACACCTGTTGGAGAATTTGGAGTTTCCAGGCGAGCTCGCAGTCAGTCTCACTTCAAGGAAGACACAGGCCTGGCCTAAACCCCACACTTCCCCTGACTCGTAAGGACTCAGCCAGGCCCTCCTTCCAGGTTCCATCCCAGGCCAGCCCCCTCCCACTCTGATGTCAGGGGATGGAGTGAGGAGTACCCCACAGCATCTGCACTGACCATGCGCAGGCAGGTCCTGACGCGGCGAGGCTTTCCCACTGGTGACAGGGAGCCTCCTCAGGCAGAGCCAAAGGTCTTCACTCCTCCACACTCCTCTGCCCCGCTCACTTTGGGAAGCCCATCCCAAACCTCTTAGTTTTCCCTCTAGTACTTTTTCATGAATGGCAGACACCTGATTGTAATGAAAGTCTCCAGCCCACTTCCCAGCCCCAGGTGGAAGAGGTCGGGCCATCCTCTCACAAACCCACCTGAGGAAGGAGAAAGAACCTGAGTGGGAATGGTGGGAAATGAGAGAAAAGAGACACCAAACACACAAGAGACAAAGGCCAGGATGGGGTCGGGAGGGCTGACCAAACCATGCAAACAGCTTTATTTATACAGCATCTTAACAAGACTGCTAAATGACATAAATCTTAGCACACAGGGTAAAGATCAACCTTAAAGAGGAAAAACTGTGTGCTTACTATAAGAAGAAAAGTATGCATGGGCTACGTGAATTCTGGCACATGAAAAGAATGTTGTTTAAAGAAGAAGTGGTCGAGGATCACTCCCTGAGCATCTGCTGAGCCCTGCTGCCTCACAGCCCATTCCCCACACCAACCTTTCCCTTTCCTTGGTCCTCCTCCAAGGATTCTGCAAGCTCTGCTGCCTAGGCTGCTTTCAGGTATAGGGGCAGCCACTAGCCTTGATACCAGGAAATGAAAGCTATCAGGACAAGCCTTAGAAAAGTAGAAGCATACTGATTAATTACATAAATAAATAAAGTAATTAGGAGGATGCTTAACCAAAAAGCAAGGTAAGGAGGAAGAGGATAGTATGTCCGGCAAAGCCTCTCTGGTTACTGTCATTACAGCAAAGGTCTGAGGGGGTGAGGGTCCAGTCAGGGAAGAGCACCCAGGTGGGCCAAGGCAAGTGAGAGGCTCTGAGCACATGCCCGCCTGCGGTTCTCAGTGCCAGGCGCGGCTGGCCCTGGCAGGGCCAAGGAAGGGGAGAGAAGCCACAGCACTGAGCACAGAGGGACGGTGATCATGTCACTCATAGGGCCCCAGGAGAAGTGACCCAGTTTAGGTCACTGAGGTAGAGAAGTGAGGGAAAGAGGCTGGGGCAGGGGCTGCAGGGGGAGGGGGGACTTATTATTTACACAAACTTTCAAGACAAATATAATACTTGCTTACATATTATCATTCCTATAAATAATATATTTAAAATATTCAAAGCATGAGATAAAGGGATATACACCAAAAGCATGGCAGTTGTTGCCTTTGGGGAGGGGGGAGAAAAGGGGAACAGAATTATTATGAATGGTTAAAAGGAGACGTAAACTTCACGTGTCATAGTTTTACTCCAGAGAGAAATGAATCAAATATGATGAAGTATTAGCACCCGGCGCTCCAGTGGCGAGTACCTCAGTGTTCCCTGAAGTGCTCTTTGTACTTTTCTGTCCTTAACACCCCACCCCACCCCCACCACCATGGAGCAGCACGAGAGTAATGCCTTCCAATGCACCCAAGCTCTTCCTGACTCTCCTCACATTTCTCAAAATCTCCCCACCAAGCAGAGAGGACCCCCATTCATTCTCTCATCCTTTGGGTTTCAAAGGCAAAAGAAATGACTCACAGACAGTGAGCCACATAGCCACGTCCAGGACCAGTAAACTCGGCTAAGATGGTACCAGGCTCCCTGTCGCCACTTCAGAGCTCTTTGTACTGGATCCCTGGGTCTCTAAGGTCCAGCAAACGCCTTGGCCTTCGGGAGGAAGATATTGCCACCCAAACTAGGTTTCCAGGACAACCAGCTTCCCAAGCGGGTCCTCTGGTGGCTCGGTCAGTGTCCACCAGCAGGGAATCCCAGTGCAGTGACTGAGCACTGGATAACTTCATTCATTCCCGCAACAAACACCTAGTGCTCTTCCCCTGTGGGCCACCAGGAAACCAAACAGGCTGACCAGACATAAATGTGGGAAGGACAGAGTGCTGGGGGAAGCCCTGGGCCTTCCTGGGGAGGGGTCCTCGCCCTGCTTAGGGCACAGTTCCCATGAGGCTGAGCAGTCCCTGGGCCCAGCAGGGGCACCGAGCCCTTCAGAGGCCTTTTTCTGCTCCCCCTCTCCTTTCCCCTGGGCGTCTGGGCTGGGCTTCCTTCCTTTGCCTGCCCCATTTTCATGCTCTTCATTCTCTCTCCTTCCCCTTTGTGATGTTTTTTCAAAAGTCTGCATAAATAAGATCCAGAAATAAATTACTTCAGTTCCCCAGCATCCCCTACCTTGCCCAGTCATCCATCTCAGTAGAAATAACTGGGCCCCACCAGGCTCCTGTACGGCTGTCCTAGCATCCCTGTCACTCCCCCAAAAGCTCTCCTTCAGCGCTGCGGTGGCCTTGAGGCAGCCCCAGCACCCCTTTTAAATCTCAATCTCTCTCCGCATCACCTTCTAGCACAACATGCTTTTTATGCTGCTGATTGTTTACTCTCCCCATAAAGGGGGAAAGTTCACCTGTGTCACACCTCCTGCGCCTGCACCAAGGGCAACCTCGACATGCAGCCACTGCTTGCTCACTGCATGTTAAGTGAGCACAGGAAGAGTATCATTCATCAGAATCTGAGTCTGTGGCCTTGGAGGCACAAGCAGCGTGTGGGTGGTAGCATCTGGCACACATGTGCACAGGTGTGTGGCGAGGAAGGCTGCCTGAGTGTCCCACACCTCTCCCCACAGCGGCTGTGCAGGCAAGCAGGGCACCCCTCAGAGGGGCCCTGCCAGAGAGCTGGCAGGGCACAGCCAACCTTTTGACAAGTCGTCACAGCTAAAAAACACAGGTTCCCTAAAACACTACCGAGTCTGGGCCGTGGCCCTAAGGTGGGACTGTAGGACTGTTCATCCTAAGCTGGTCGGCGAGAGCACCAGAACAGAGACTGCTACGTGGATGGGGCTTCACGGTGGGAAAGTCCCACTGGCTGCCCTGCTCTGGGTTGGGGCTGTGCACAAAGGAGGGGGTGTGCAGTGAGGGGAATTTTTCACTCAAGAAATCCACCTTTAAAACAAAATGCAATATCAATATTAATTGAGCTTCTGCTGTGTGAGGCTCTCTTCTGGGCTGTGGGCTCTGAACCTGCGTGGGGTGGGAGTAGGAGGCCCTCCCCAGGGAATAGGAGGGCCTCAGTCTACTTCACACCAAATGTGAGCAGCTTCCTCTCCAGAAAAGTTCCCTACTCTCCTTGTTATAGCTTCTTTCCCAGGAAAGGGAGCATTCCAAAAGAAAACCCATACTGGCCTCCCCCATGGTGCTCCTCCGTAGACTCAAAGGTAATTGCTGGCTGTTTCTTCCCCCATCCAGGGGATTCATTGGTTCACCGACGACAGCCTCATTTCATTTTATAGTCACTATCATCTCAGCTTCCTCTGCCAGTGGAGGTGTTAGAGCGGCTATTTACCAGATTGGATTACCCAGAAAAGATCTTTAATATACAAAGGGCTTTGCTTCTCTTCAGCCATGCACATCTTGGGTTCACTCTAAACCAGCAGTTCTCAAATTATGGTTTGATACCCCTTTGTAACAATGAAAATACATCATGACATACGGAAGGTTGAGAACCACTGCTCTAAACTTTTATATCTTATTCACCAAGTTGTCCTCAGAAATCCTGATGATAGCTCAGACACTACACCAGAGAAAGTTCTGCATTTCATTACACACTTGGAAACTGGAGCCCAGGCCCATGAACCAGGGAGAGCCTGGGCTGCCCCGTGAGTAGTCCATTCACATATGTTCCTGATGTCTCCACAGTTGTGGACACCCCATCCCCCAGGGAGAGCCTGGGCTCCCCCGAAAGTAGTCCATTCACATATGCTCCTGATGTCTCCACAGTTCTAGAAACCCCATCACCCAAGGAGAGCCTGGGCTGCCCAGTGAGTAGTCCATTCGCATATGTTCCTGATGTCTCCACAGTTCTGGACATCCCATCACCCAGGGAGAGACTGGGATGCCCCGTGAGTAGTCCATTCACATATGTTCCTGATGTTTCCACAGTTCTAGACACCCCATCACCCAAGGAGAAACTGGGCTGCCCCGGGAGTAGTCCATTCGCATATGTTCCTGATGTCTCCACAGTTCTGGACACCACATCCCCCAGGGAGAGCCAGGGCTGCCCTGTGAGTAGTCCATTCACATATGTTCCTGATGTCTCCACAGTTCTGGACAACCCATCACCAGGGAGAACCTGGGTTGCCCCGTGAGTAGTCCATTCACATATGTTCCTGATGTTTCCACAGTTCTGGACACCCCATCACTGAGGGATAGCCTGGGCTGCCCGGTGAGTAGTCCATTTACATACGTTCCTCATGACTTCACAGTTCTGGACACTCCATCATCCAGAGAGAGCATGGGCTGCCCCGTGAGTAGTCTATTCACATATGTTCCTGATGTCTCCACAGTTCTGAACACCCCATCACCCAGGGAGAGCCTGGGCTGCCCCTTGAGTAGTCCATTCACATATGTTCCTGATGTCTCCACAGTACTGAACACCCTATCACCCAGGGAGAGACTGGGCTGCCCCATGAGTAGTCCATTCGCATATGTTCCTGATGTCTCCACAGTTCTGGACACCCCATCACTCAGGGAGAGCCTGGGCTGCCCCGTGAGTAGTCCATTCACATATGTTCCTGATGTCTCCACAGTTCTGGACACCCCATCACCCAGGGAGAGCCTGGGCTGCCCCGTGAGTAGTCCATTCGCATATGTTCCTGATGTATCCACAGTTCTGGAAACCCCACCCCCAGGGAGAGCCTGCGCTGCCCTGTGAGTAGTTCATTGACATGTGTTCATGATGTCTCCACAGTTCTGGACACCCAATCACCCAGGGAGAGCCTGGGCTGCCCCGTGAGTAGTCCATTCACATATGTTCCTGATGTCTGCACAGTTCTGGACACCCCATCACCCAGGGAGAGCCTGGGCTGCCCTATGAGTAGTCCATTCACATATGTTCCTGATGTCTGCACAGTTTGGACACCCCATCACACAAAGAGAACATGGGCTGCCCTGTGAGTAGTCCCTTCACATGTTCCTGATGTCTCCACAATTCCAGACACCCCCATCACCCAGGGAAGGCCAGGGCTGCCCCGTGAGTAGTCCATTCACATATGTTCCTGATGTCTCCACAGTTCTGGACACCCCACCCCCAGGGAGAGCCTGGGCTTCCCTGTGAGTAGTCCATTGACATGTGTTCAAGATGTCTCCACAGTTCTGGACACCCAATCACCCAGGGAGAGCCTGGGCTGCCCCGTGAGTAGTCCATTCACATATGTTCCTGATTCTCCACAGTTCTGGACACCCCATGACTCAGGGACAGCCTGGGCTGCCTGGTGAGTAGTCCATTCACATATATTCCTGATGACTTCACAGTTCTGGACACCCCATCACCCAGGGAGAGCCTGGGCTGCCCCGTGAGTAGTCCATTCGCATATGTTCCTGATGGACCCACAGTTCTAGACACCCAATCAACCAGGGAGAGCCTGGGCTGCCCCGCGAGTAGTGCATTGACATGTGTTCATGATGTCTCCACAGTTTTGGACACCCAGTCAACCAGGGAGAGCCTGGGCTGCCCTATGAGTAGTCCATTCACATATGTTCCTGATGTCTGCAGAGTTCTAGACATCCCATAATCCAGGGACGCCATAGGCTGCACCGTGAGTAGTCGATTCACATATGTTCCTGATGTGTCCACAGTTCTGAACACTCCATCACCCAGGAAGAGCCTGGGCTGCCCCTTGAGTTGTCCAATCACACATGTTCCTGATGTCTCCACAGTTCTAGAGACCCCTTTACCTAGGGAGAGCCTGGGCTGCCCCGTGAGTAGTCCCTTCATACATGTTCCTGATGCATCCACAGTTCTGGACACCCCATCACCCAGGGAGAGCTTGGGCTTCCCTATGAGTAGTCCATTCACATATGTTCCAGATGTCTGCACAGTTCTGGACACCCCATTACCGAGGGAGAGCCTAGCCGGCCCTGTGAGTAGTCCATTCACATATGTTCCTAATGTCTCCACAGTTCTGGACACCCCATCACCCAGGGAGAGCCTTGGCTGCCCCATGAGTAGTCCGTTCACACATGTTCCTGATGTCTCCACAGTTCTGTACATCCCATCCCCCAGGTAGAGCCTGGGGTGCCTCTGAATAGTCCATTCACATATGTTCCTGATGTCTTTACAGTTCTGGACACCCATCACCCAGGGAGAGCCTGGGCTGTCCCATGAGTAGTACATTCACACGTGTTCCTCATGTCTCCCCAGTTCTGGACACCTCATCACCTAGGGAGAGCCTGGGCTACCCCGTGCGTAGTCCATTCACACATGTTCCTGATGTCTCCACAGTTCTGGACACCTCATCACCCAGGGAGAGCCTGGCCTGCCCCGTGAGTAGTCTCTTCACATATGTTCCTGATGTCTCCACAGTTCTGGACATCCCATCACCCAGGCAGAGCCTGGGCTGACCCGTGAGTAGTCCATTCACTCGTGTTCCTCATGTCTCCACAGTTCTGGACACCTCATCACCTAGGGAGAGCGTGGGCTGCCCTGTGAATAGTCCATTCACAAATGTTCCTGATCTCCACAGTTCTGGACACCCCATCACAGAGGGAGAGCCTGGGTTGCCCCGGGATAGTCCATTCACACATGTTCCTGATGTCTCCACAGTTCTGGATACCCCATCCCTGACGGAGAGCCTGGGTTGCCCCGTGAGAAGTCTATTCACATATGTTCCTGATGTCTCCACCGTTCTGGATACCCCATCACCCAAGGAGAGCCTGGGGTTCCCCGTGGGTAGTCTATTCACATATATTCCTGATGTCTCCACAGTTCTGGACACCCCATCACCTAGGGAGAGCCTGGGCTGCCCCATGAGTAGTCCATTCACACATCTTCCTGATGTCTCCACAGTTCTGGACACCCCATCTCCCAGGGAGAGACTTGGCTGCCCTGTGACTAGTCCCTTCACATATGTTCCTGATGTCTCCACAGTTCTGGATACCCCATCACCCAAGGAGAGCCTGGGCTACCCGTGAGTAGGACATTCACACATGTTCCTGAAATATCCACACTTCTGGACATACCATCACCTAGGAAGAGCCTGGGCTGCCCTGTGAATAGTCCATTCACACATGTTCCTGATGTCTCCACAGTTTTGCACACCCCATCACACAGGGAGAGCTGGGCTGCTCCGTGAGTAGTCCATTCACACATGTTCCTGATGTCTCCACAGTTCTGGACACCCCATACCCCAGGGAGAGACTTGGCTGACCCGTGAGTAGTCCATTCACACATGTTCTTGGTCTCGACAGTTCTGCAAACCCAATCAACTGGGGAGAGTCTGGGCTGCCCCGTGAGTAGTCCCTTCACGTATGTTCCTGATGTCTCCACAGTTCTGGATACCCTATCACCCAAGGAGAGCCTTGGCTACCCCGTGAGTAGTGCATTCACATATGTTCCTGATGTCTCCACAGTTCTGGACAACCCATCACCTAGGGAGAGCCTGGGCTGCCTTGGTAGTAGTCCATTCACACATGTTCCTGATGTCTCCACAGTTCTGGACACCCCATCACCCAGGGAGAGCCTGGGCTGCTCCGTGAGCAGTCCATTCACATATATTCCTGATGTCTCCACAGTTCTGAGCACCCCATCTCCTAGGGAGATCCTGGGCTACCCCATGAATAGTCCACTTACATATGTTCCTGATGTCTCCAGAGTTCTGGACAGCCGATCACCCAGGGACAGCCTGTGTCGCTTCGTGAGTATTCCCTTCACATATGTTCCTGATGTGTCCACTGTTCTGGATACCCCATCACCCAAGGAGAGCCTGGGCTGCCCCATGAGGAGTCCATTAACATACGTTCCTGATGTTTCCACAGTTCTGGATTACCCAATACCCAGTTAGAGCCTGGGCTGCCCCTTGAGTAGTCCCTTCACATATGTTCCTGATGTCTCCACAGTTATGGACACCCCATCACCCAGGGAGAGTCTGGGCTGCCCCGTGAGTAGTCCATTTACATACGTTCCTGACATCTCCATAGTTCTGGACACCCCATCACCCAAGAAGAGCCTGGGCTGCCCCATGAGTATTCCTCTCGAACGTGTTCCTGATGTCTCCACAGTTCTGGACACCCCATCCCCCATGGAGAGCCTGGGTTGCCCTGTGAGTAGTCCATTGAGATGTGTTCCTGATGTCTCTACAGTTCTGGACACCCCATCACCTAGGGAGAGCCTGGGCTGCCC
>CAUYPK010115535.1:0-46276 GCA_963574355.1 Loris lydekkerianus | reverse complement strand
GTACGGCTGTATAGCTCATTGTGCTTTTGAATACGTTGGTGGTGTTGTTATGTGTTCTGGACCATCAATGGAGCCTACAATTAAAAATTCAGATATTGTCTTTGCAGAAAATCTTAGTCGACATTTCTGTAGTATCCAAAGAGGTGACATTGTGATTGCAAAAAGCCCAAGTGATCCAAAATCAAATATTTGTAAAAGAGTAATTGGTTTGGAAGGAGACAAAATCCTCACTACTAGTTCATCAGATTTCTTTAAAAGCCATAGTTATGTGCCAACAGGTCATGTCTGGTTAGAAGGTGACAATCTACAGAATTCTACAGATTCGAGGTACTATGGACCTATTCCATATGGACTAATAAGAGGACGGATCTTCTTTAAGATTTGGCCTCTCAGTGATTTTGGATTTCTACGTGACACCCCTAATGGACACAGATTTTCTGATGATTAGCAAAAATTTATTCTTTTGACTTGATTATTGTCTCCTGTTCAGGTGAATTTATTACTGCCATTGAAACCATGTACTTACCAATAAACCTATGCTATTCAAAAAAAATAAATAAATAAATAAAAATAAAAAAAAAATAAAAAAATCATTGGCACACTGATGTTTTGTTCATTAAAGCAGATGAATCGTAGGATTATTGTATTATAATTCCTGAGGAACTCTTCCCTTTACCAAAGATTTATGGATAGTTCCTAAAGAGACATGACATTTGAATGAAATTACTTATAAAGTTCGAGCTACATACAACTAATGACGACTCCAGTTTAGGTCGTGAGTGAAGGGCTCATGCATTTTAGATGAGACAGAAAATTGCCCTAGGGGACATTAGAAAGCTTACAGAAATGATACAATGTCTGGGATTGTCTTCAAAATGATCTGATGGGGGAGGTAAGAAAAAGGGGAATGTATGTAAGTAAAGATGAACAAGATTGGCCATGAGTTGATTCGGTGTTGATGCTGGTGGTGAATACTTGGGGGCTGATTATAGATACTTGTTTAAAATCGTCTACAATAAAACATTGAAAAGTGTTTTAAAAAAGAGGGCATATAGGCAAATGGTCAGGAACCTGGAAGAGAAATCTGGAATAAGAGGGAGAAGGGAGCCCTGCCGGGCGGGGGTGGGCCAGCCCTGGGTCCTCTGGTCATGTTGCAGTTGGCATTTTTTGCCTCCTCAGTCACACATGGGAAGGAACAGAGAATGTCTGCCAGTGGCTGCCCTGGGTCAAACTGGGACGAATGCAAAAGCTGCCGGTAGTGCTGCCAATATGTTCGGCTGTGCCACCACCTCCCTGCCATCTGCATGGTGCCCCCTCCGTGCATGACCCTTGTCAAATCCCATGTCAGGGAAGTTCAGAGTTCATAGCTTTGATTTCTTTCTTTCTTTATTTTTTCATAGCTCTGATTTCTATAAAGAAATGCAAAGGTGCTTTTCTCATTTCATTTTTGGGTTTATGAGCTTGATGTTGGCTTGACATACAGACAGATCCATGGGGCAAAGCAGGAGAGGGGACTGGACAGGGCAGGGCTCCTGCAACAGGAGTGCAAGACAAAGTACTGTCCACATTCAGCTGCTGGCATTGAAACAGGATTTTGCCCAAAGATCTAGGGTGACGAGCTAGTTTTGTTGAGAAATATGATTTACATTTTCTTTTATCTCCTCTAGAGACTATGAAGAGCCCAGCATGGCCACCTGCAACGGAGAGTCCCCATGGCTACTGCAAGGAAGGAGAAAGTGGCCCCTTCCACCCAGGAAGATTCAGGGCAGGAAAGGAGCAAGCAACAGCCGAGGGGAAGGTGATACCAAGATTCTCGCTGTCCCCTCAAGAAGTAGGTTGGAGACAGCATTAGAAATATCAAGAAATGTGCTGGGAAGCTGGAAGATGGAGAGGCATCCATTCTGCTCCTGTCTGTGGCTTCAGGCTGCCTCCCTGTACCCACCTGGGGGTCAGTATCTCCAGGAAAGTGGAGAGTGCAACACCATAGGGTCAAACACGCGGACGAGAGGAGAGAGAGCGACGAGGGGACGGGAGAAAGGAACATTTCATCAGTGCTCCTCATGTTTAAGTAAAGAAGATGCTGCAATTATAGCCTCATACTTAGATTATCAGATTAGGTTGGAGTTTGATACCCGGTGGGTGGATCTCGTAAGGAAGACCCTACTGAACCCCGGAGTGTAGTGTCAGTGATTTTGTTGTCTCGCACATGGATTTCCTGTGTCCTTAGGTTCAGCTGTTGTCCCTTGAAGGCACATCAGATTGTTTCTATAACTGAGTAAGGAGCTGAGGTGACCCCTGGGGTCTCAGATACTCCCCTGCTCCTGCCAACTACCTCCTCTGAGCCTGTGCCTCACCCCTGCAGCCCCCTCGAATAGACTGACTGCTTGCCACACGTGACCATCACCTTTGTCTAGCTCTCTCTCACTGTGCGCTCCCCATCCGTGGATGTGAATGCTGACTTTACCATGACTATATCATGGCTCACCTGGACAGCCATGTCCAGTGAAGTGGCCGGCACTAGACCAAATGCTTTGCGATGTCACTTTTGGTCCTCAGGTTTCCCTTCTGAGGTAGTTCCCAGTAACAGCAACATTTTCCAAGCAGGAAAATTAAGGCTTAGTCAGAGACTTTAAATAGCTTGATCTCAAATAGTCAGGGGCGGAGGTGGGCTTTGAACGTGGGTCATCTGGCTCTAGAGCAGTGCTTCTCAACCTTCCTAATGCCGCGATCCTTTAATATATTTCCTCATGGTGTGGTGACCCCCCAACCATAAAATTACATTCGTTGCTACTTCATAACTGTAATTTTGCGACTGTTATGAATCGTAATGTAAATATCTGATATGCAGGATGTATTTTCATTGTTCCAAAGGGGTTGCGACCCACAGGTTGAGAACCGCTGCTCTAGAGTCTGCAGCTCTTAACAGTTTTCATGGGCTTCTCTGCAGCTCAGCAATGGGCCTGCAGGGGCTGCTGTGTCTCCCTGAGCTTCATGACCTGACCCAGTCCACCTCTGCCCCCAGGCACCCGCCCTGCTGCACACGCCAGCCGCTGATGTCCCTGCCCAGCCTCAGCCTTTGATGACTCTCTTCATCTCTTACAGTCACGACTCGGATCTCTGACATCAGCTCCTTGTTGGTGCAGCCTTTGGTGACTCTCCACAGCAGTGAGTCATTCCCTGCATGGTCCCACACTGTGTGGCCTGTGGATCGTGCATTTCACACGGAAACATGATTCCACATGTACAGGGGGAGACCCTGAGCTCCCCCTGGGTGCTCCTGGCTGGCAAGTTAATGCTCATTCATCTGTGAGTTTCTAGAGCCAAGAGTATATGACAGAGACTGTGAGCTGCCTTGCCTAAGGCTCCTTCAACCCCTGGCCCACTTGCCTTTCACTACAGCAGAGGCCACGTGAACCCAGGTTTCCACGTGTAACTCGGTTCCTGTGACCAAACGCATTCATGTGAGACTCTGATTCAGGACTGAACTATGTTGGGCAAAAGACGCAGGGCAGGGCGTTCATTTAGCTGGAGTCAATGTTGATTTTCCAGCTGCCACTCAATCCCTGAGTCGGACAGATCATGTAGTCTGTAGTCATATGTTTGTAATGGAAAAAAGAGAATAAGCATAATAAAACTGCTCACTTGAATGTTGTCAACAACCTCCAACACTCAATTTTAATTTCCATCCATGGCCTGTTAGCCACAACTTTTTCACTTACCTTTTCAAAGAAACCGAGTTTTGCTAGCTTCTGAGTTATCCATCAGAAATTCTGTTAAATTGGCCAAGGATTCCAATTGTTGGAAAGAGAATGGGAAATAGCAATATGGAAAGACAACATAATCAAAAGGAAGCATTAAAGCCTGGATAGAGAAACTTTTGAAAAAATGCTCACTGAGTGTCCAAAATCACACCAAAGAGGCAGGAATCTAGGCTTCCATGTAGTGTGCAGCCTTAACTTACACAGCTGTTTTTGGTTACATCTTTCTGCATTTCTAGGATTATGTGGTTCTCTGATATCTATGTTGTATTAAAAGGCAATGATCCAGGCTCGGTGCCTGTGGCTCAAGTGGCTAAGGCGCCAGCCACATACACCTGAGCTGGCGGGTTCAAATGCAGCCTGGGCCCACAAAACAATGACGGCTACAACCAAAAAATAGCTGGGCATTGTGGCAGGCACCTGTAGTCCCAGCTACTTGGGAGGCGGAGGCGGGAGAACCGCTTGAGCCCGGGAGTTGGAGGTTACTGTGAGCTGTGATGCCACAGCACTCTACCCAGGGCAACAACTTGAGGCTCTGTCTCAAAAAAAAAAAAAAAGGCAATGATTCAGAATTATAAAGGTAATGTGGCTGGGCATGGTGGCTCATGTCAATAATCTTAGCACTCTGGGAGGCCAGGGTCGGAGGATCACCTGAGGCCAAGAGTTTAAGACTAGCCTGTGTGACACTCTCTACAAAAGATACCCAAACTTTCCTGTGCCATATCTGTTTCAGAGAGAGAGTCTAAAAAAGAGTGGCTCAATACCAGGCAGCAAATCTGAAATTCATCCAGAAACTCTCTCTACAAAAAGACTCTTAGACTCTCTCTCTACAAAAAGTTTAAAATTAGCCAGACATGGTGTCGGGCACCTGTAATCCCAGCTACTGGGGAGGCTGAGGCAAGAGGATTGCTTGAACCCAGGAGTTCTAGGTTATGGAGAGCAATGATCATGTCACTAAACTCCAGCCTGAGTGACAGAGCCAGCCCTTGTCTCTAAAAGTAGTGAAGACATTAAAACAAAAGTTAAAGTGTCAGGACATCTCCTATGATCAGGGAAGTGAAGCGAGGGAAGGATGACCTGGTAGAATTCAACTATGAGACAAAGGGAGGCCTGGTGATTTATAGAAGATTCCATAGGTTGGCAACCAAACCTCAAAAAAGTCTCCCGACCCCTACTTGGCCTTCCTTCTACCATGCACTTTATAATTGACAATGGCAGTAGAGTTGACAATGGCAGCAGAGTTGACAATAGCAGGTGCCCCAGAATCACAGGCTGAGTCTCATGAAATCCTACCTGCTTCCAGGGGCAGGTGATGGGGGCTAGGACCCAACATGTCAACAGAGCCACCGGAATGATGGAGTCATCAATTGCACAGATTTGGGTGCATCGTGATGGGCAGGGGTGTGAGGATGAATGAACCCTTGAAAGAATCTTTGCTTAAAAATCATGGAAGCCAAATGCGATTGGTTCTTGACAGCTCTATCTCCACTGCTAAAAAGAAAATCTCAGTTTTAAGGTGGTGCCAACAGTTTGTTCCACCAGGATGGCAGTGAACTTCCTTCAGTTTGAATATTTACATTGTGTGTTCAGCACTGCTTGTGCCAATACTGTCACAGGCAGCCACTTAGTGGGTGTCTAACGATAGCAATGCCCCCACACTTGGTCCTTTCTTTAGTGTTAATGGACTAGAGCGAGTTGTATGGCTTCTTAAATAAAACAGCAGCCTATTGTGACCGCCCCCTTCTCAGCCAGCTACTGGCACCAACTCAATTATTCACTTAGAGCTGCAAGGAACATTTCAGACACTAACCAAGGATTCATTATCCATCCCCACCCCCACAGATGATATACAGGGAAAATAATCAACGACATTTAAATAATGTCAATTATTAAATGACAATTTTAAGAATTATTAAGTGGGACAGATAGTTTTATTTTAGATCTTAAGTGAAAGTGGATAAATGTTTTCCTTAGAAAACTATTTATTTGAGAATTCTGGATGAATTTCAGATTTGCTGCCTGGTATCGAGTCGCTCTTTTTTAACTTTGTCTTTGCAGATTCAGCCCTTTTTCTCTAAACACACTGTCATTGCTGTCACTGTGACCTTGTGTATCAGTTACTGGATTAGAAAACAAATGTTCCTGAAAAAGATATGGCACAGGAAAGTTTGGGTATCTTGATCAATCCTTCTGAGAACCACCTCTAGGACCCTGACCACATATCTACCACCATTGCCAACACCCCCATCCCACCACGCCCCACCTCTTCCCAGGCCCTTCCTTGAGCACTCACAGGCGACCTATTCTCTGTGCATGCCTTCCCTGTTGCCTGAGTCTTTGCTCCAAGATCAGTTTCTTAGGTATAGAATCTATATATTGAAAGCAGGATTCTTAACCAGAATACTAAAAAGCAATGATCCAGAAATGTATTTAATTATAAAAGTAATCTGGCTAAGCATGGTGGCTCATGCCAATTATTACAGCACTTTGAGAGGCCAGGATTGGAGGATCACTTGAGGCCAGGAGTTCAAAACCAACTTGTGCAACATAGTAAGACTCTGTCTCTACAAAAAATTTAAAAATTAGCCAGGTATGGCAGGCAGCATGTGCCTGTAATCCCAGCTACTGGGAAGGCTGAGGCAGGAAGATTGCTCGAACCCAGGAGTTCTAGGTTACAGTGAGCTATGATCATGCCACTGAACAGCGCTTGTCTCTAAAAGTAACGAGGATATACAACAAAAGTTTAAAATGTGGTGGAAGCCTCTTGAGTGAAAATTAAATGCCCTCTTGCCTTTGCCTATCCCAATCCCACTCCTCAGGGAGCTATTTTTGACCATTTCCTGTTTGTAAATTATAAGAAAGTACCCCCAAGATTCTAAATAATATGATATACAAGGGCTGTCCTAAAAGTTTACAGCCCTCCCTGCGTCCCTCCCTTCCTTCCTTCCTTCCCCTCTCCCTCCCTTCCTCCCTTTCTTCCATCCTTCCACAGAGTCTCACTCAGTCGCCCTGGGGTTGAGTGCTGTGGGGTCACTGCTCACAGCAACTTCAAACTTTTGGGCTCAAGGGATTCTCTTGCTTCAGTCTCCTGAGTAGCTGGGACTACAGGTACCCACCACATCACCCAGCTATTTTCAGAGACGGGGTCTCGCTCTGGCTCAGGCTGGACTCAAACTCCTGAGCTCAGGGCAATCCACCTGCCTCGGCCTCCCACAGTGCTAGGATGACAGGCGTGAGCCACCACGCCCGGCCTCCTTTGTCTCTTCAAATACTATCTATTAACTTTTCATCACGAAAAGCAAGAGTTCAGCTCATCTTCTCCCCTTTCCCCCTTCATTAAATTTTTATTATATTTTTATCCTTTGGTCCTTCTATGAGTCAACTGCGGAAATAAATAAAAACCAACCAAATGAGAGAAGCAAAGGCTGTTTATTATGAGCTGCCACAGCAGGGGAGGCAGCCGCCCACCATCGCTTGGTTTTGGCAGAGACTCAAAGGCAGACAGAGGAGTGGGAAGGCTGCAGAGTGGGAACAAGGTGGTCCGTCCAGGGGGAGCTGTAGGTGGACTGATTCAATGAGGGTGTCTCTTGTGATTAGTTAGGGGTGTATATTTGCCTTCCTCTGAGTGGTCCCCACTTGGAAGCAGGGATGGAAATTAGGGGAGCTGTCAGTTATTAACCAATCCTGGCCGTTTGGGGCTAATTGTTACAGAGGCTATTGTTTAGTTTCCTGGATTGTCATCTCAGACAGCGTGCGAATTCCTGTTATCCTGACTGGCTTCTGAGTTGTTTATCATAGAGGCGGGGGCTGGTTTTACAGATTGCTGCAGCTTATGGGTCAAAGTTCTACTTATCTATCTACCTATTTCTCTAACCCAGCAATCCCCAACCTTTCTGGCACCAGGGACCGTTTTCACGGTAGACAATTTTTCCATGGATGAGAGTTGGGGTTGGGGTAGGGGTGGGGGAATGGGACAGGAGGCAGAGCTCAAGCAGTGGTGTGAGCAATGGGGAGTGCCTGTGAATAGAAATGAAACTCAGACCACCTCGGCTTACCTCCTACCTGCGGCTTGATTCCCTTTTTGGCACCAGGGATCTGTTTCATGACAGACAGTTTTTCCACCAAATGGAGAGAGGGAGGTGGGACTGGAAGTGGAGCTCAGGTGGTGATGCTGTTTGGCCTGGTTCCTAAGAGGCTGTGAACCAGTACCAGTCCATGGCCCAGGGGTTGGGGAGCACAGATCTATCTGGTCTGGCCATTGTCTATTTGAATATTTAGTCTCTCACAATGTAGTAACTTTAAACAATAGAATTAAACCTCTAATTTCTTGATCTTTCAGCTCTGAACAGTATATCTTTCTCCCCATTCTGTAAGATTCCACCACCACCAATTTTCCTCCCCTCTACCTCCCACTTGCTGCCAGCTCCCTGTTATTTTTATGATAGGACTATTTATCTCTTTTGGTACATGTAAATGTTCCGTGACTGTCTGTAGGTCAATTTTGAAACTCAAGAGCCAATAAGTACCATTTACAATATTATAATTGTCTAATATAAATCATAATATAACCAAATAATAAGAATATTATTTACTATTTGAACAAAATAGTGGGACTTCATTAATAATGGAACTTAGGGACAGTGATTTTGTGTTCCTAAGCCTTAATATTTTATTTTATTTTATTTTATTTTATTTTATTTTATTTCATTTTATTTAGTTTTTTGAGACAGAGTCTCACTTTGTTACCCTCGGTAGAGTGCCATGGAGTCATAGCTCCCAGCAACCTCAAACTTTTGGGCTCAAGTGATTCTCTGGTCTCAGCTTCCCAAGTAGCTGGGACTATAGGTACCCACCACAATGCCTGGCTATTTTTAGAGACAAGGTCTCACTCTTGCTCAGGCTGATATCAAACTTCTGAGCTCAGGCAATCTATCTGTCTTGGCCTCCCAGAGTGCAAGGATTACAGGTATGAGCCACCGTGCTTGGCTTAATATTTTAATATAAAATTTATTCTGTTTCATTACTCTTGTGAATATTTTCACAGATGTCAGATAAATTTTCTTGGTCTTGAACATCTGAAAATATCATTCTTTCAGTCTCACATCTGACTAATGGCCTGACTTAATGCTTAATTCTAGGTTTAGGACTCGAAAGTCATTGCCCTCTTGACATCTACTATCCAGTGTTGCGAATAAAATCATCTGATATTGTCCAATTTTCATTCTTTTGTAAGTAATTTGCTTTATTTTTTTCTAGAAGCTTTCAGGATTATCTTCTTATCCTTGTACTTGTGCTATGGACTGAATGTTTGTGCCCACGCCCCCACCAAATTCCTATGTTGAAACCCTAATGCCCAGTGCAACAGTGCATGGATATGAGGACTTTGGGAGGTGATCAGGTTATGAGGGTGGAGAGTTCATGATGTGATTAGTGCCCTTATTAGAAAAAAACATGGGAGTGCTTGCTTTCCCTCTCTCTGCTCTCTGCAGTGTGGGGATTCAGAAAGAAGTCTCTGTCTTTGAACTAGAGGGAAGGCCCACACCAGAATCTGACCCTGCTGGCACCCTTATCTTGGTCTTCCAGCCTCTAAACCAATGATTTTCAACTGGTGTGCTATCAGAGGATCTTATGGGTGCCATGAAAAATTTAAAGATCATTAATTAAATCATTTTTGAAAGAAGCTGAAAGCACAGTAAGTATGGAAGGAGCAATATTTTTTACTCTTTTTTTAGCAACATAATTTAAGTATTCCACAGAAGTTTAACTATAGGTTCAAGTGTGCTGTGAGATTAAAAAAGGTTGAAAAACACTGCTGTAGAGTCTAGACCTGTAGAAAATATATATTTGTTGTTTAAGCCACCACATCTTTGGTGTTCAAGCAAAGCATCCTAAATTGACTAAGGCAATGTGTCTAGAAAATTATTTTGGATAAAGCCCAGGTGCTCTACCTAGAATTAAAGTTTCTAGGATTGCTATAATCTTCTCCCCTTGGAATTCTGTTGCAACACCTAAAGTGGTAGCAGCCATTCTGTAATGATGAGGCCTCAAGCACAAAGCTGAAAAACTGGCACAGGGAAGATGGTAGAAAAGACAGAAAGAGCCCAGGTTCATAAGTTCAACCCTGAGCTGTTAGTCCAGCTCTGGTCTAGATTCCTCTAGACTTCTCATTAGGTATAATAACAAGATGCCTTCCTGGTTTAAGCCATGGTTAATAGTGATTTCTGTTGCCTGTAACCAAGTACATCAAAGGTAGTATAGACTCTACTTCTTTCCTAACCTCTGCATGTTGCTTTTATGCACATCAAAATGTACAGAATGCTCCTGGTATGTAGGATAATATTTAGAAATAAACATATCCTACATCAAGCACACAAAATGAATTCAGTGTGAGTTTAAAATGACTTGCTTTTCTTTCAGAGGCTTAAGGGACCTGGACCCCTCTGGGCTACATGCAGAGTTGGCTTCCTTGGAGTTATAAATTCCTTAAGCCATTTCTCTGAAGCTGTACATCCCGTGAAGCCTGAGATCAAAGGGCATGCCACCCTTCCTCAGAGATATGGGCCAGAGGGTTGACTTATGTTAACAACATATTGTCAGAGGTCTATAGGTGCTCTGCCCTGAGGAGAAGACACAGTCATTACTTCATACTGAGTAAACTGAGTGAATGCTTGGAGATATTTTTCCATTAACTCTGTTCCCCTGTGTTTACTTTTTTCTTTATGATTTTGTTTACACACCTGCCCAGAAATTAGTCAGTGTTTAGAAGAAGATGTTCACTGCAAAAGTGATTATGTTGATGTGGTAACAGGATATTTCCTTTTTAGTTTATTTCAGATAAGTAAATTGAGGTAATGGTAAAACTAATAGATGATAGATTAAGTGTTTACGTGACTAGAAAGGTATAAAATCAAACCCCTAAAATAAAGATCTTTGCTACATGCCATCTCATCTTGTGTAGTCTGTTTCTTGACTTAATAATTACAAGAGCGAGTTTACACCCACAGCAAAGCTGCTGTTTGTTCACATCTCCGGTGAACAAGGATATAGACCTATATCCTTGATCATCAGAGAAAAGCAAATAAAAACTACTTTGAGATATCTAACTCCAGTAAGATTAGCCCACATCACAAAATCCCAAAACCAGAGATGTTGGTGTGGATGTGGAGAAAAGGGAACACTTCTACACTGCTGGTGGGAATGCAAACTAATATGTTCCTTTTGGAAAGATGTTTGGAGAATACTTAGAGATGTAAAAATAGAGCTGCCATTCCATCCTATAATTCCTCTACTAGGTATATATCCAGAAGCCCCAAAATCACATTATAACAAAGATATTTGTACCCGAATGTTTATTGCAACCTAATTCATAATTGCTAAGTCATGGAAAAAACCCACATGCCTATTGACTCATGAATGGATTAATAAATTGTGGTATTTGTACACCATGTAATATTTTCAGCCATAAAGAAAGATGGAGACTATACCTCTTTCACGTTTACATGGATGGAGCTGGAAAATATTCTTCTTAGCAAGATATCCCAAGAATGGAAGAAAAAGTACCCAATGTACTCAGCCCTAATATGAAACTAATTTATAGCTTTCATATGAACACTATAACCCAATCTCAGTACAAGAATATGGGGAAGGGGGCAAGGAAGGGGAAAGGAGGGGGAGTAAGGGTGGAGGGAGGGTGATTAGTGGGTCCACACCTATGGTTCATCTTGGAAGGGTACAGGTGAAATTTATTAAGTGTAGTGTATAAGGGTTTGAACACAATAATTAAGAAAATGCCATGAAGGCTATGTTAACCAGTTCGCTGAAAATATTTCAAACTGTATATAAAACCAGCACATTGTACCTCATGATTGCATTATTGTACACAGCTATGATTTAATAAAAAAAAAAAAAAGAAAGAAAGAAAAGAAAAGAGAAGAAGGAAAAAAAAAAACCCTGTGGGATAATGACGGTCCTAAGAGGGAATTTTTGTTGTTGTTGTTGTTTTGAGATACAGTCTGACTATGTCATACTTGGTAGAGTGCTGTGGCATCACACCTCACAGAAACCTCAAACTCTTGGGCTTAAGTGATTCTCTTGCTTCAACCTCCCAAGTAGCTGGGACTACAGGCACCCACCACATTGCCTTTTTGTTGTTGTTGTTGTTGTTGTTGTTATAGTTGTCATTGTTGTTTAGCAGGCCCAGTCAGGGTTCAAACCCTCCAGCCCTAATTTATGTGGCCCATGCACTAACCACTTAGATATGGGCACTGAGTCCCTCAGAGGGAAATGTATAGTATTGGAAGCCTTCATTAAGAAAACAGAAAGAGAGGAAGTTATTAACTTAATAGGTCAACTTTATAGGTCAAAGGGAGAACATCCCAACCCCAAACCCAGCAGAAGAAAAGAACCAAAATTAGAGCAGAATGAAATGAAATTGAAAACAAAAGAATCATTCAGAAGATCAATGAAACAAAAAGTTGTTTTTTTGAAAGTACTAACAAAATTGACAAATCTTCGGCTAACCCAAGCAGAAACAGAAAAGTAAAATCTCTAATATCATCAATCAGAAATGATAAAGGAGAAATGACAACGGACAACTCAGAAATTCAAAACACAATCCTCAATGATACCTACAAAAGACTCTATTCTCAGAAATAAGATATTCTGGAGGAGATGAACCAATAGCTGGAAGTATGCCACATCCTTAGACTCAGCCAGAAAGAATTAAAAATCTTGAATAGACCTATATCAAGCTGAAATAGCATCAACTATACAAAATCTATACAAAATCTCTCCAAAAGAAGGAATCCTCCCCAACACATTCTATGAAGCAAATATCACCCTGATCCCCAAACAAGGAAAGGACACAACAAAGAATAAAAACTATAGACCAATATCATTAATGAATATCAATGCAAAAATATTCATTAAGATCTTAGCAAACAGAATTCAACAGTACATCAAAAGAATTATACACCATGATTAACTTGGTTTTATCCCACAGTTACAAGGTTGGTTCAACATACATAAATAATACATTTTCAGACAGTTTTTTTTTTTCCTTTGGGTGAAGGCCATCTGTGAGGTTGAGTCCTGTGACACAGTCTTGGGGACATCGCCACCATCATCTCCCATTCCCACATGCTTGTTATCTTTTTACCTGCCTGTGATGGGGAGAACCATGCTTTGCTCTGAATTGGCCCCTGCAGCAAAACTGTGCGGCAGGATATTATCTGAAGGTCTATGAACTGAGGATATGAAAAGTTTGATCTGATTCAAAGGGAACCAGAAAAACAGAGTTGGGTTTTCACTTATCCCTTTCATAAGGTATAAATAAGGCATGGAGTGTCTGTGACTGGTGCCTGAGTCACCCTCTTAAAACTGGGGTGTGCAGAAGGTTGCCATTTCTTGGTCTTCATTTAACAGAACCGTATCAGAGACCCCAACCCCTGTTCTGTCAGACTGAGTCACATCAGAATTCAGAATACTCTTAAACTGGAGGAATTCTAACCTCTCGCACACCGTGATTTCTCTGACATCTTCATCATCCAGGTCCTTAGTGGCCCCCAAATTCTGGCTCAGCGTTTCTACACAAGAAACATGGGAATTGTTTTTAGGTCTGGGAACTCCTGCCTAGGACTCACATTTCTGGATACACCCTGTAAGTTCTTGACAGTCCTGAGGGTGGTGCTGGGAGACAGGGTGACACAGTGGAGTGGGTTTCTGCTCACTGGGTCTGCTGACTTTGACTCCTTCTCTCTCTCTTTCCCCTCTTCTCCCTTCCTTCTTGGTTTTATTCTTTTTGCCCTCATGGTGCATTTCCCCTTTGCTTCCAGGACCCCTGGTATGGATAATATTACTACTTTTAATGGCTGAAGTTTTAGGAAAACAATGACTGCCTTTCCAGGCAACATCTTCTTTGGGGCCTGTAACGTAACATAAACCTGCCTCTTTGCCCTGCAAAGGGGTCCAATGTGAAATACGGGAAAAAACCATACAATATTCTTAAAAATATTACCCTACATGTACAAGAATATTTATTAGAATAGGCTAGTGACAAGATTCTGTTCTTACCTTGAAAAGGAAGAAAAAGACTTCACTCATCACATAGAGAACTACCTTGCTTCTCCCAGCTGACACACCCACTCTGGGGTCTCCAAGAAATACTGGTCCATGTTGGTTAGGAAGATGGAGGCCTCTCTGTCCAGCCATGGAGGCCTGAATTTCCAGCAGTCTCACCCATGACTGACAGGCCATGCACCAAACTGTCCAGAAAAGTGCCACCTCTGTCATGCCCCAACAGTCCAAATGTTCGTCTTTGACAAGTGTGTGACCATGCCAAAAAGGAGGGACAGGCAGGACAGGACAAGGGAGGAAGCTGGGAAGTTGTTGCCCAGAATCAATCCAAGTCCTATCAGAGCACAGTCTTACACTGCAGAATGACATTTTCATTGATGACCATGTGTACAACCCTGAAAATTATAACACTGTATTTTTACTCTACCTTTTCTGTGTTCAGAGATGTTTAGGTACACAAATACCACATGTCACACCACAGTGACATGTCAAGCAGGCTTGCTGACCTGTTCAGCTGTGACATCAGGTCTGTGTAATTGCACTCCATGATGTCTGCATGATGTTGGAGTCACCCAAGGATCTATGTCTCAGACTGGATATCCATTCTGTACAATGATAGTCATTTTTGGCTAGAGATATTGGCTGGAATTAAGTTCCAATTGAAGACATCAATGATTTGAAGAGGGCTAAATGCTCAGATAAATATTGTCAAAAATGCACGGTCTCCACATGACAACACCACTGACCCCAAGTGTGCTTTGGGTTGTTTTTTCAGCAGCAGCATTTCTTTCTTTAGTATTGATTACACTGCTTCCAGATAATGGCTTGCTGAGGTTAGGATTATAGAGGAATTGTATCAAATGTTGGGCACATTGCAAGGAATATGGAGAAATTGTATCAAATGTTGGGCACATAGGAAGGAATATAGAGGAATTGTATCAAATGTTGGACACATTGCAAGGAATCACAATGCATTGGTGGACTTGAAGCTCACTGGCCTGGAGAGACCTGAATCCATGTCCCTGTCCCTTTATGCACCTTTCCTTTCACTGCAGCCTTATCCTCAGAGTCTCAAAATGCCTTTCATATACCTGTATCACAACTTCAGCCATACCTGGGTATCACTTAAAACAAGTGGGTCGAATTGTGCCTTCCCAAAAGGTACCTTGAAATCCTAATCCTTAGTTGTATGAATGTGACTTTAATTAGAAATAGGGTATTTACAGATTTAATCAGGTGAAGATGAGGTCATCCTGAGTTACAATGAGCTCTAATTCAGTGATGTGTATCTTTATAAGAAGCTGGAAATACAGACACAGACTCCTGATCAGCAAAGACTCGTTTTTGCTGGCAAGCAACTGGAAGATGGACATAGTTTGTCTGACTACAGCATTCAAAAGGAGTCCACACTTTATCTTGTGTTAAGACTTCGTGGTGGTGCTAAGGAAAGGAAGAAGAAGTCTTATACCACTCCCAAGAAGAATAAGCATAAGAGAAAGAAGGTTAAGCTGGCTGTCCTGAAATGCTATAAGGTCGATGAGAATGGGAAAATAAGTCGCCTTCATTGAGAGTGTCCTTCAAATGAGTGTGGTGCTGGAGTTTTTATGGCCAGCCACTTTGATAAACATGATTGTAGCAAATGTTGTCTTACTTACTGCCTCAACAAACCAGAAGATAAGTAACTATATGTGAATTAATAAAAGACATGAACTAAAAAAAAAAAAAAGAAAGAAAAATTGTGACAGGGCTAATGCTGAAAAGCTCCTTAGTCTGAAATTTGTTTTCTGGGTCTCAAAAACAGAAATACTGTTTATCCCATGGAGGTAAGTACTACGTGGTTGTACCTGTCAAATTTAGTTCACTCTGCTTTTCCAGCCTCCTGCATCTGGAGGCAAGTGTCATACTCCCTGTGGGCATTTTCTAGCCTGCTACCCTTGCATAAGGCACTTCCTGTTTTCTTAAGCAATTTAACATCCTAAGGACTTACACTATGGTGCTTGATAATCATGAACCTTGACCTGCAATTTCCAAGCAAAGAACCTACCCATCTCCTACCCATACATTATTCTTCCCCAACTGATGAGCTGTTCCTCTACATCTCAGAACTCCCAGGAGAACCTGCTGTCTCTCTGTCTTGGCTGCACCTGGAGCAACAGAGCATAATGGGAAATAAGTGGGTAGGAGCAGAGAGTAACACTCACTGAGCACACGCTATGTAGCAGGCCCTTAATAACTGTTATTTCACTTATTTTTACAACTTGGTGAGGTATGAATTTTCCACAATTTGGAAAAGAGGAAAACAATGTACAGTTCAATAATTTGCCCAAGGCCATGTAGTTAATAAATGGGAAAGCCAGAATGTGAATATAGACTTGTAAATCTCCCACTAGTCCATGCACTTTTTCCTATAGCAGGGATAAAAATTAATTCCTCTGACTTGGACCTGGTAGACAGACATCAGGGGTTCAGAGGACGCCAGGGTGACTCAGTAACATCAGTGGTGGTGTGAAACAAAAGTAAACTAATCCTGGGGAATGAACAAACCTAGGGTCCAAATGGAAAAGTAACTTATGCTTCCACAAACAAGTAGCAAGAACAAAGCAGGGCTAGGGTTTATTCCAAAGCAGTGCTGTCTAACAGAACTTGTGAGGATGGGACTTTTGGGTCTGTCCCGTGCCACAAGGTAGTCCGTGAGCACCTGCCCCAGTCGAGCCCTTACAGTGTGGCTGATAGGACTCAGGAAGTGAAGTTTTAAGTGTATTGAATTTAAATTAACCTTAAATTTAAAACCAAATGTGGCTCGCGGCTGCCATTTTCTCTTTCCTTTTCTTTCTTCTGGTGCCTGCTGGTGCTGCCTGTCTCCAGGTCTGACATTCTGCTCCCCAACTATGTGTCACTTTGTTCCATGGCGGCTATTCCCATGGCAGGCACCCAGCCTTACTAGCTTTTTTGTTTTTTAATAGCTTTATCTTTCACCCATTTAAAATATGCAATTCAGTGATTTCTAGTACATTGAAGGGGTTTGGGGTCACCAGGTGAGGGGGTCTTGGCGTGAGGAAGGAAGAAGCTTGACACAAATTTGTGTCAGGGGACTGAGGAGCTCTGGGAGGAGCCCTCCTGAGCTAACCTTGGTCTGTATTTATTATCCCACAGCAGGAAAAAGTAGTTAAACGTTACTTATCAGACATCAGCATTAAAAGGGGGGAGGGGAGGTACGGAAAGGGTCAGACAGAATGTCTTTAATTTGTTTTTCAAAATCTCAGACCTTAAGCAAGACCATTGCCTCTACCATCAAGAGACCTTTAAAATTTAGAGAATCTTCACCATCACTGTTAGGCCTGGTTATCACCACACCTCCCTTCAAAGCCAGTTATCTGACCTCCTGGCATTCTCATGATTCTCTAGGTCTCTGAAGCAGGAAGCAAGTCTCATGCTGATAGATCAGGGCTCAGTTTCCTCTACAGTACATTGACAAGAGTTGTGTAATCATTGCCACAACCCATCACAGAACATTTTTCTCACCCAGAAAGAAACCACATGCCCATTAGCAGTCCCTCTTTCCTCACAGCCTTCTCTGAGCCCCAGCCCCTGGCAGCCACCAGTCTACTTTCTGTCTTGATGGATGTGCCTATTCTGAATGTTTCATATTAACAGAATCATTTACCACGTGGTCCTTTGTCAGTCTTCTTTCACTTATGCGTTCAAGTGAAAAGAACATGCTACATCCATGTTGTAGCATGTAAAGTTCACATCATTCCTTTTCATGACTGCCATGGTATGAATACACCACATTAGGTCTATCCTTTCATCAGCTCCCAGATTTGTGTTGTTTCCACTTCTGGGCTATTATGAATAATTCTGCTATGGATACAGGCAGTCGCTGGGTGAGAGGCAACCTGACTTACAGATGTTCCGTACTTATGAACAGGCTCTCACGGGTAATTTGTGATTAAATAATAAATTAGTAATTTGGGAATCTGTTTCTTCCATGCATGCAAACAAACCCACATGGCATAAGCAGTTCCTTGGTGCAGCATCTTTAGACCTGCAGTTAGTCTCAAAAATAGAGAAACAGCTGGTAGAAATATAAGAACAGGAAGAATCAGAAGATCCAGAGTCAAGAAAGACCAAAGACTAGCTAAAGGCTTTCATCTCATTGAAGCAGTATTGCTATGCTGCTTAAGGATCAAGATCCTAACACTGAGGGGTTTACAAAGGGTTATGGCGCAGTTAGTGAGATCATCAGCTGCAACAGGGCTGTTTATGACGGAAATGGAAAAAAGGCTGCACAAACAACCCTACATACTTTTTTCAAGAAACCTCCTTCAATGGTAAGCTGCCCCCTCCTGCACAGAGTCAAATCCTGTCCAGCACCCACTCCGTCTTCATCATCACTTTCTAATTAATGTCAGCCCACCTTCTTGTCTCAAAAATGCCCCTTCCAGGAACCAAGACACGGATGCAACATTAGGGGAATGTTAACCTTTAATATTCCTTTTTGAAATTTCCATCTCCCATCAAAGTTTCTGTATGAGTTTATGTTTTGTTTGCTTGAATTAAAAGAGCATAATAGTTTCTGTAACTTATTAAGATACAAAGGTTTTATTATTACAGTATTATACTGTATTATTATTACTGGCGTGTATGAGCCTTTGTAGTATTGTTATTATCGTATATGCGCTGTTCATCAGGAATCCCAGTGACACATCCGACGTTCTCAGGAACGCATCTGTTCTCAATCACGAGGCACACCTGTATGATAGTCGGTAACTGGTTTATGTTTGCCTTAAAAACCTGGACAGAGCACAGGGGAGGGAGGGAGGAGGGAGTGGGAGGGAGGCAGAGGGAGGAGGGAGGTAACGAGGGTGCTCTGGCGCATGCGCACTCCCGCGCCCACGTCGAGTCGGGTCCAGCCTCCCGCTGCACCTGCCAGCACTTCAGCCCTCCTACCGTGAGAGAAGACAGGTTCAATGGCTATTAAAAATCAGGAGTGAAATAAAAAAAGTTACACCCTCACAAGTTTCTCCTCTATTTTTTCTTGGATGTGGCAAGTCTTAGGCTAGCTGTATTTTCCTCAAATCTCTCTTTTTTTTTTTTTTTTTTTGTAGAGACACTTAACCACCCTCAGTAGAGTGCCATGACGTCACAGGACTCGCAGCAACCTCCAGCTTTTGGGCTTCCGCGATTCTCCGGAGCAGCTGGGACTACAAGCGCCTGCTACAACGCCGGACTACGGCCGGGGATGGGTTTGAATCCGCCACCCCCGGTATATGGGGCCGGCGCCCTACTCACTGAGCCACAGGCGCCGCTCTCCTCAATCTCTTTTTAAACGTTTTTAAATTGTAGGGTTTCCACCCTCCCACGCCCCCCCCCCCGTCTGCAATGGTTTCCTCCGCAGCGCCGGTGCGGTCTGAACCATTCCTTCCTTCTCCACGGGGGTGAGTGGTGGGAGAGGGAGCTGTGGGCTGCGGCCCCGGGTTCCCACCAGACCCAAATGCAGGACTCCGGCTGTGTCTTCAGCGTGCGGGACCTGGCGCGGCCCCTGTCAGTGGCCCCAGTCACCGCCCTCGCAGTGCAGGGCTTCCTCGGACAGCCTCGCACTCCCCCTCCACAGGGCTGGGCAGTGGTACGGCCCGGCTCAGTCACGCGCCTCGGGCGGGCTCCGGGGCTGGAAGCTGTGGAGGGAACGGAGGGTGAGTGTGGTGGCGCTGGAGCCGGCCTGCTCCCCCCGGCCTGCGGCTACGACTCACCGGGAGCAGTCGGGCGGGGCTGCTGGGACCGGGGGCGGGACGGGGGAGCGGAAAGCTCGGGGTGCGCGGGTCCGAGGCGGGCGGACAGGCGGGCGGGCGGGAAGGTGGTGCCGAGACCCTGAGGTTGGAGGGAGCGGGGCGCGTCTGTAAACCGTGGGCATAAAGACTGCGGCCCGTGCTGGAACCGTGCGTCGAGGTCACTGATCTAACGTCGCCGTGAGACCGCCTGCCTTCTCACTGCGGCAGTGGCAGGGCTTCGGCCGAGGGCCCCCTGGAGCCCTCTGTGTCCAGCGGCCAGCTCTGTCTTCCGGGGAGGCGACGCGCTGCTTCTCTACGGTTCGGCGGGTATTTTTCGTCGTGTCTCACCGTCTGGAAAGAATGTTTAGCCCAGGGATCAGCTTCTTGTGGATTGAGGTCCAAGGTGGTTCTCTGCAAGGGAGCAAGGAGGAACTTGTTGGAAGAAGGTACTGCTGGAGGCACTAGACTTGACTTTGAAAGTAATTGACAGTGGCGGGTGACACTGTGCTGGCTGTCTAGTGTCACGTGTGCGGGAGCTCTGTAAACGGAGGTCCAGGTGGGCAGCAGACCCAGCCAGAGCCTCAGCGTGAGTCTGAGCTGCTGTAATCCCCAGCAGAACTTTCCACCTTGCACTTGCTGGAACCCCAGCGCTGATTTAATGAGGTTGTTGTCTAAATTAGGGCAGCTCCATAGCCGCCCCTGTCAAGATCTCTTAGAACACCGTACTTATTTTTAAGTCGGTGTTACTTAGCGGCCCCTGTAGTCTTCCATGTTGCTGTGAGGGGACCATAGGGTGGAGGGGTGCGGTCACTGAGCAGAAGGGTGAGGGAGCCAAGGGGAGTGCAGATGTCACTGTCCAGGTCTGAGGCTCAGCCTGTGTGGGAAAGGTATGTGAACAGGCACTTTGCCTCATCAAGGGATTTAAAAACTTGCCTTGAGTATGGTGATGAAGGGGCAAGATTCCTGCTTCCTTCGTCTGGAAAGCTTTTTGGAAAGGAAGACTTGGGCATACTCACACCAGTTTGTTTTTTTCCAGCAAACTCCTGGTAGACAGAAGAATTGGAAAGTGAATAAAGGCCTGACCATATATGCTGCCCAGAGTTGTGGTCCCACTAGTGGTCTCAGCCTCAGGAGGCCTCAGCTTGAGTATGGTATTCAGAGAGGTTAACACATTTGACATCCCCTGGCTAGTGAGGACTGTGTGACTCAGGAGCTAGCATCCCTCTGCTTTCCAGTGGCTGCCTGGGGCTCTGGCAGGCATGAGACAAGAACCAAATAGAGAACACTTTCAGACAAGTGCTTTTTATTAAAAACAATAAGAATAATATTCCAGCCAGGCATTGTGGCCGGTGCCTGTAGTCCCAGCTACTCAGGAGGCTGAGGCAAGAGGATCTCTTGAGCCCAGGGGTTTCTGTGTGCTATGATACGACAGTGCTCTACGGAGGGTAACAAAGTGAAAAGTCTCAAAAAAAAAAAAAAAAAAAAAAAAGAGTAATTGTCTTGATCCTGGATTCCTGGGTGCTAGGAAGAAGCTTAGCAACATCGTCTCTGATTTCCCCTTCCCATTTGAGGAGGAAAGAAGAGAAACTTCTAGGCCTGCAGTTGAAAGGCTAAGTTGGCATGATATATAGGAAAGAACAGAACTTTATATTTTTTTGATATTTCACATTTTCAAAAGGTATTTAAATAATATGTTTATATTTAAAGAGCTCCTTTATCAGTTGCTGTCAGCTAGTGCTCAAAAGGTGAGAGGTCTGCTAAGCCATTCAAAACCCCAGGGACTCTCCACATCCTCACCTGAGATTTGATGACAAGAGTTGGAGATTGGCTATAAGCTACTTGAAATTTTTTTTCATGCTACAAGGACTACTACTCTTCACAGAGCTCTGGGGTTTGTTTTTTTTTTTTGTTTGTTTGTTTTTTCCTTACCTGTAAAACATCAGGTCTTCACGTGTGACTGCTGTTGTGGGCAGCGTCCTTACGTGGTTTGTTGTGGGCTGGAAGGTGGAAGCATGATTCTACAAAGTATAAGGTTGGTGTTGATGTTCTGCAGGTGGGGTAAGACTTAGCCAAGGACTGCTGTCATGTGGCTGTCTTGCTAGAAGAAACCTTATTTCTCTTCCCTTTATGCCTCTCAAAGGCAAGGCCTCCTTTTCCAGGGTTAATGTCTCTGCCTTTACTTCGGGTGCTGATACCCTTTCCTCCTTCCTCCACCACCTGTTCCATCAGTGATTGCCTTGTCTGCTTTTACCCAATGGATTGTTAAACCATCATTTTCTTTCACTTCACCATGGCAAGCCTCATGGCCTCTTCATTGAACCCTGGTCATTTGGGTTCTATGCCACTAGACTCCATCTGTCCTTTCTCATGGACATGCTCATGAGCCTCTCCCATCTGTTTAGGTACCACCATTTTCTGTGGCAACAACTGTCGTCTCTGTGGGGAACTCCTAAATGTACTTATTTATTCAACACACATTTATGTGGTGCCTCCTATGTGTCAGGAACTTGATGCTGTGGGATAAGCAGCTAACAGGGCAGTGTCTCTACCTTTATGAGACTTCTTGTGTAAAGGAGAAGCACAGACAATACAGGCTCTAATGGGGGAGGGGGGGCGTTGGCTGATAGGGATGGAGGGGACATAGGGGACATGCCAGTGGAAGCTTAGTGGTGAGGAGGAGTAAGCCAGGTGAAGGATGGCAGAGTGTTCTAACATCTGCACTCTGATCCTGACCCAGAATCTTGATGGAGCAATCCATGTTTCTCAGCTGAATATCCCATTGTCTCATTTTCTCCTCTATCCCAGCCTCCCTCCCAGGTACACCTGTAGGCGCTGGCCCTCCACCTGTGTCGCCCTCTCTGGTCCCCCAGAATGGCTCCCAGCAGCCCTACTAATGTTCTCTTCACATAATCTACCTTTTGTCTGCCTCTGCCAGTCCCAGTATGACCACTCGAGCTCCAGCCTAGCTTAGCAGAAGGGCAGGTGCTGTGGCTGCCAAGAAGCCAATTACAGACATATCGGATGGGTCACGGTGTTAGTGAGTGGGCCAGAGCAGCAGGCCCCAGACACAGCCTCTGGTAGGGGACTCCTGGGGTGGAGCAGCTAGGGACAGCCCAGGCACAGCTGGTCCTGGAGGCTGTTCAGAGAACCGTCTGAACCTGCCACCACCCTGCATGTCCACTCTTGGCTGCTGCCTCGTCTTCCTCCTGGGTTTGGTGTCTTTAGCCATCTCACTTACTAGGCGTGGTCATCTCCACATTCTGCCCTCCAGGGGTAAGGACAGAATGTCTAGCCCTTGGCTCCATATTGGGGGAGGAAGTCCCCAAAAGAGAAGGTCCTGGCTGCTGTCCACTACTTGGTTTAACATTCAAAATTTGAATGTTTCCTCTTTGTCTGGAATGAGGCATGCAATAGAGCTTTCTGGGGGCAGAGACATCCTCGAATCCACACTGTTCAGTGCAGTGGCCTCCAGCCACACGTGACCAGTCAGTGAAAAAGGGCTGAGCTTTTGCCTCGTTAATTTAAACTGAAGTTGCCACACATGGCTGTGGCCACCGTATTGGACAGCATGGTATGGAGAACACACAATCATCGTAGCTTAGCACTCCAGACCCTCCTCCAGCTGGCCACATGGCCACCTCTGTCACATGTCAGGCTGTGGCTGCAGCTGTCCCTGCTGCTGTTTCTTTGTTCCTGTGGTCTTGTTTCTAGAACATTTCTCTGCTTGCCTGAACCCAGTGCCCAAGCCCCCAGTCTCAGAGTCTCCCCTGGTTTTCCCCAGAGAGGCCTGTGTATCTGCCCCTTCTGTGTGGAGAGTGAAGTCCACTCTGCTGTGCTGTGGCCACGCTTGCCTTGACTCCCATGTCCCCCCTGGTGCTGCCCGTTCCTGTCACATTGCCACAGAAACTCTAGGAAGGGTTGTTTGGATTCATTCCCTCGAGCCTTTTCTCTGTCAGAGGTGCTCTTTGTTCAGGTCACTGGTGGCCTCTGTGCTGCTCTGCAGGTGACCACTCTATCCTTTTTTATGAATTGTGAAAAAATATACTTCACATAAAATTTTCCACTTTAACCACTGCTAAATGTACAGTCCTGTGTCACTGAGTACATCACACTGGGGTGGGGCTGTGGCACTCCCCCCAAGGACACCTCTCGTGGAAACTGTCCCTGCTAAACAGGTGCTCCTGTTCTCCGCTCTCTGTCCCTGCCGCCCCCAGTCTTCCTGTCTCTCTGCATTTGACTGCTCTGGTGACTCCATATGAGTGGGATCATGCAGTGTTTGTCCTTTTTGTGAGTGGCTTGTTTTACTTGGCACAGCATCCTGTAGGCTCAGCCCTGCCATCCCGTGCACCAGCCAGGTTTCCTTCCCTGCTGGGGCTGTGAGCCAATTGTCTCTGCCTTCTGGGTGACATTCCGTTAAAGTGGGTTGTTCACCTGGTTGCTGGGTGACCCTGGAACTCCCCTGCCTGCCTTCCATGCTGTCACTGGGCCAGGTCCTCTTCCCTGGGGGTCTGAGCTCTCTGGAAGCACTGCTGGGCCTCCTTCTGTCCCCACTTCCCTATTCTTCCCAGTTTTTCTTTGAGCCCTGGGGAAGTGGGGACAGGAGGAGGCCCAGCTGCCCTGCCTTAGGAGCACCGTTCCCACTTCCACCTGGGCCCCTGCTGTCTGCTTTCTGCACTTCGGCCTGAATGAGCCTTTTAAAGTCAAATCCCTATCCCTTATCTCTCCCCTGAACCCACCAAAGCCTCTCTAGTCTCTGAAATAGTCTTTTTTTCCATGGCCTGGAAGGGGCTCCCACGCAGAGAGCAGCAGAGGTGGTCAGAACACATCACAGGTGTCACAACTAGAGTTAGTGCATTTCATCTCGTTTTGTCTGCTTATGTCCTGATGCTCTGATCCAGCACCCCCCAGCAGCAGCATTGGTCCATCTAGTCCCCCCCTTCCTGCCAGTGCGCTCCACCCCTGCGCTTTCACCCATGGGAAGGAGCAGTCTTTCCTTCCCCCCCCTCCTAGGAGCCAGGCTGTGTGAGGGCAGCTCACCACGCCTGAAGCCTTGCCCTGCAGGCAGAAGGGCCCAGCAGATGTGTACCCAGGGAAGGGACCTCTCTAAAGAACCCTTGGCCTTTTATTTGTGTTGCTTCAATGGGGTTTGCCGTGTTTTGCTGTTTTGTTACCCAGGGAAGCATCTTCTCTCTGTTTCATTGTCCTCAGGTTCCAGCATAGTTGCGTCCAAAGGTTTTGTGTGTGCTTACCGCTCACATTCTCCACTCTGTATGCCAGGACTGCCCATGCACAGGGACCCTGCTTGTCTTCCTCTGGGCTCTCCTAGGCCCAGGGTAGCATCGATGCAGAGTGGGTGTCCCACACCACTGCTTGGGGTGGGTGGGACAACTCCTGCCAGCACCCAGGGGTCCCCTTTGCCCCAGAGGTGCAGGGGAGATCTCACAGGGTGAACAGGTGCTGCCCCCTGACATGTCTACCTTCCTGATCCTCAGGCTTTGCTGTTTCCAGGTGCCATGAATGCCATTGTTGCTCTGTGTCACTTCTGCGAGCTCCATGGACCCCGTACTCTCTTCTGCACTGAGGTCCTGCATGCCCCACTTCCTCAAGGTGCGGGGAACAGGGACAGCCCTGGCCAGGGTGAGCAGGGTGAGGAGGAGGAAGGCGGCATTCAGATGAGTAGCCGGATTCGCGCACACAGCCCAGCGGAAGGGGCCAGCGCCGAGTCCAGCAGCCCTGGGCCCAAAAAGTCAGACATGTGTGAGGCAAGTGTTTCTGGGGTCTCAAGGATGTTTTGTTCTCTTGTGGGAAGTGTGAGGTAGACAGGAGGTCCCATGAGCTAGGGTTGAGGGCTTCAGGGCTGACACAGCTCCCTGGGGAGTTCCATGGCTAGCATGTGCTTCTCTGTGCCCATTTGGCTTTTCCTGTTCACCCTGACTTTTTTAACTGTACTCTGTGTATTCATGCCACAGCCCATGCTGAGGGGGGGGGTCTCCGCAGCCCGGTGCTTCCAGGAATTTCTTCCTCGTGGATCTCCAAGGTTCCACGTTGAGCTCTGGGAAGTTAGTGTGTTTCCTTTAACGGGCGGCTGCTTTGCATGCAGGGCCTGAGTCAGTACCTAGAACCAGGGCTGGGTATTGGACCTGCCAGCAGGTACAGACAAGCCTACCTCATTTGTCAGGCTCTACTGAGAAGTAGGCATGTGAGAGATTTATCTGCTGCTGGGATCAGCTATGAGGATGACAGGACAGAAATTGAGGGGCACCTAAGACCAGGGCGGTGAGAGCAGGAGGGAAGGGAGGTTCGGGGAGGGGGGGGGGGTCCTTGAGCCAGGGTTGGGGTTTCTGTAGGAAGAGTTCTGTGTCTCAGGGAGGGCTGGCCTCCATGCCTTCCTGAGGCCCTGCGGGTGTTCAAAACTGAGGATAGAGGTGTGAGGTGGGGGGGTGATGAATCATCCGGAAAAGTAGGTCAAATACAGTGTGTGCCCCTTGCCGGCCCTGTGCCCTGGGGTTGCTGTCTCCCATCTCAGCCTCATTTTGTCTTCTGTGATTCCCTCACAGGCTGACACCGCAGGTAGGATGAGGTGAATGCATGGAACTCTTGTTGTGAAACCTGCTGTGGGGGGCTCAGCCAGTAAGGCCTGTTCTGTCCTCTGCAACCACTGGGATCTCAGTGTCCTGGATTTCCTATTTAGGAAACATTTAAATCCTCAGATAAATATAAACCTAAAAGCCAGTTGTTCTTATACAAAAATAGAGTTTTCTAAGTCAAGATTTGCATAGGCACTGGATAGTTGTTACCTGCTTCCCAACTAATTTCCTTTTCCCTCTGGGGTACAGGGCTGCCGGTCACTTGCTGCAGGCCATCCAGGGTACATCAGCCATGATAAAGAGACCTCGATTAAATATGTCAGTCACCAGCACCCCAACCACCCCCAGCTGTTCAGCATTGTCCGCCAGGCCTGTGTCCGGAGCCTGAGCTGTGAGGTGAGCATGTGTGTGTGGCTGTGGACCTGTCTCTGTGGGAGCTCACACACTGCCAGGCACCCCCAAGGGCAGCACAGGTTGTGGGGAGGAAGGTGAACACCTCTTCCTCACTGAGGTGGGACGGGATGCTGCAGTTGTGCGGAACTTGAAGAGTAAGTTGCGTTGGATGCACTGGTTTCGAGAGTGGGGACTAGCTATTCACTTTAAGCACCAAACTTCTGTTATTTGTCCATTCCTGATGGGCATATTGCTAAGAGTCGTAGTTCACTGTGTCAAATGCCACCTTTTTAATGTCTCAGTGCTCATTCTCAGCCTCAGTGATTGCCACATACTGCTTAGAGCCTGCTGAGAAATGGATCAATTTGTTCCCAAACTACATGGCAACCACTCCCAAGCTTAGGTCTTAAGTCCTAGGTTTCTGTCAGTCACAAAGAATTCAGTGTCTAGGAGAGATGTGGTAATTGTAAAGGGGTTATTGTGGCTTAAGGTAGAAAAAAGCAGCAAACCTCTACTGGCCCTTGCATTCCATGATGACAAATGTTGTCTTTGGGAAGCTTGACCACAGGGGCAGAGAGTAGAGAGTCCTCCGTTTTCACCCTCCCTTGCCACTCTTCCCATAATCAAGACTGGCTGAGTCTTGCAGGAAGAACAGCCAGCTGGAGCTTTGACGTGGCATTGCTGATGGGAGAGGGGCTGTGCTGAGTCTCTGTCATCCCCCAGGTCTGCCCTGGCCGCGAGGGCCCCATCTTCTTTGGAGACGAGCAGCATGGCTTTGTGTTCAGCCACACCTTCTTCATCAAGGACAGCCTGGCCAGGGGTTTCCAGCGCTGGTACAGCATCATCGCCATAATGATGGACCGGATCTATCTCATCAACTCCTGGCCCTTCCTGCTGGGGAAGGTCCGGGGCATCATTGATGAGCTCCAGAGCAAGGCGCTCAAGGTGCTTTCCGAGCGCCAGGCGCCACAGTGGGGGCCTCATATCTTGGGGTGTCTCTGTGCCAGGGCTGGGGCTGGGGTCCAGGCCGCTCTGCCCCTCCCAGTCTGCTGCCCTGGCCTCTCCTGCCTTAGTTGTCTTGTTCCGCTCTGGGGTCAGAACCTTGGTTCTGCCCTGATGTCTGTGCTTCCTCTGACCTTCATCTCAGACTGTCTGTTAATCTTGTTGAGACCAACCACCTAACATAGACCTCTGGCTGTGGCATCGTGTCTCAGGATAAGCCAGGTCACGCTCCAGTGGCAACTGTCGCATCTCAGCAGCATCACTGTGCAGGGCCCGTTTCCTGCTCCTGCCCTGTGTGCTGCTGCGGGGCAGAGCGCCAGTTCACTATTGTCACCCACGGGCAGAGCAGTGGCCATGTTGGAACATTGCTTCTTCAGACCATGGGGTGCCTGGGGGCCTTGTTTCGCCCTCACTTTGTTATCTGGAGCTAGTCACATGTCCCTCACCCCAGGGTCTTAGCAGTGGGCTTGGAAGGGGGGGGACCTAGAAACACAGTGCTGATGGCCACCTCCATTGGCCTGCAGCTTGCATCCCCTCAAGCACCTAAGGAGTCACCCACAGGAGAGTAGACAGAAGACTCTTAACCAATTCCTGTTCTCAGGTGGCCCCCAGCCTAGCCTGGAAGGCAAAGCCACAGTGTTTACAACTGTCAGACTAGACTTGGCTATGTTCTGTATCGTGAGAACAGAGCAGGACAGAGCTCTTGGGGGGTCAGAGTTGTGAAGTTTGCTGTGGATGAGCTGGGTTGGACTGCCTGTGGGTCTGACTTTGTTAAAAAGGCTGCCCTTCCCTCTGCATTTCAGGTGTTTGAGGCAGAGCAGTTTGGATGCCCCCAACGTGCCCAGAGGATGAACACAGCTTTCACTCCATTCCTGCACCAGAGGAATGGCAACGCTGCCCGCTCACTGACGTCGCTGACTAGTGACGACAACTTGTGGGCTTGTCTTCACACCTCTTTCGCTTGGTAACAATATCCCAGGCCTTTTAGCAGATGTTAGAGAAAGAACAGTCATGACATGTGGGGGAGACTGTCCATGATGTGGAAAGACAGTCCTTGTCTGAGCCTGCTCAGGTGCCTTTGCATCGAGCTTCAGCCCAAAGTTTGTATACGAGACCAGTGATCTCCTCCCTTTTTTAAATCAACAGTAAAACATTTATCTTAGTTGCCATAGGTCAGAAGTCAGAGGTGGCTTAGCTGAGTGGCTCTGGCTCAGGACCTAAGAGTGTCTTTGTCAGTTAGGGCTCAGTTAGAGGTATGGCCGAAAGGCTGCTTACCTTGCACGGCTGGCTCTAGGCAGGAGGCCTCAGCTTGCCATATGGACCTGGAACTGGCTTCCCCAGGGTGAGCTAAGAGAATAAGGGAGGGCTGGCCTTGGTGACTCATGCCTGTAATCTTAGCATTTTTGGCAGCAAAGGTGGGAGGATTGCTGGAGGCCAGGATTTGAGACCCCTCATCTCTACAAAAGATACAACAAAATTAACTGAGTGTGGTGATGCACACCTAGACCCAGCTACTTAGGGGACTGAGGCAGGAGGATCACTTGAGGCCAGGAGTCTGAGGCTGCAGTAAGCTATGTTGATGCCGTTGCACTCCAGCCTACAAAAAGTTAAAAAAAAAAGAAAGAAAATTTTCCTCTTGGGTTGAAATCAGAGCAGTATCCCAAGCCTCCAAGCCTCTGTTGACTATAATTTTCCTTCTGCCCCATCCCCCCTTTTTCCCTTGCTTTTAGTGAGGGACCTTGTCACTTGGCTTACAGAATTGCCTGCATTCAGGATCTTGCTGGTGTGGCCTTAGGGGGGTGGCGGGCACCACTCGTGTCCTTTTATGCTTCTTTTATACCCATGTTTTCTGTAAACTGGTAGCTAGATTGAGGTAGTGAGTGTCAGGTTTGGATTTTCCTTTAGCAGGAAGGCTCATGTCTGGTACTGCGTTCTCTAGGCTCCTGAAAGCATGTGGCAGCCGGCTGACTGAGAAGCTTCTGGAGGGTGCGCCGACCGAAGACACCTTGGTCCAGATGGAGAAACTTGCTGGTGAGGCTGGGGTGCCGCTGCTGGGGCCTCTGTCCGTGGTGGCCCTCGGGGCCCACCAGCTGCTGTCCTGGTGGAAAGGGAAACAAGGCTCTAGATAAACCCAGAGAGTGTCTTTGTGACAGTTTGCCACTGGTTCTGGTGTGCTTGTGAGTGCCCGTCCTACTTCCTTTGACAGTCAAGTGAAAGAATCTATTCCCCAGGCAAGCTGGTAAAATCCACAATTGGATTGTTTGTGGAAAGAATTGGCTGATGGTTTCTGTTTTATAAGGATAGCCGAGTGCTTGGCCATGGAGGTCATCTCTTTAGTAAAGTTAAAGTGCTCTGTTCTCAAGCTTTGCATTGAGAGCAGTGCTCTCCTCACCTCCCAGGCCTTCCCTGGGTTTCCATTGTTCTCCACATCAGGGACAGAGCCCTGCTGTATTCAGCAAACTTCCTAGGGACGCTGGTGCAACTTACCCCTGCCAGGACCTCTGGTCTCTGTTCTGCTGAGCATCTTCCAGGGCTGATTGATCTTCAGTGTTCTGGGTCCATGGTTCCAGCAGTGGGTGGGCACACAGACCCATGACACGTGTGCACTTTGTCACTAGTAATGCTTCTTGTGCTTCATATTGCAAATGACTGACCATCTGGACAGCTGTGTCTGTCTCAGGGGTGCTCCTGCAGGCAAGTGCTTGACTTGTTCACACGTACACTCACGCCAGCTTTCCTGTGCAAGGTTTCAACAACAGCAGTTTGCTCAGAGAAGAGGCACCCTGAGGCTGTCTCTGCATCTTGCAGCCCTAGGACCATTTCCTATTGTACCAATCATGAGTGTTCGTGCTGGTGCCTGTGGCAGGGGCAGTGTTGGTCAGGTTGCCTGGCACAGAGCAAAGCCTGGAGAAGCCGTTAAAAGTGCTGCACACACGGGACACAGCACTGTGTTGTTTCAAGCTGCACTGTGGGCACAGAGGAGCTGGACACCAGCCAGGTTCAGGGCACAGCCCTTAAGAGTCAGCCAGCCCTGGTTCCAAGTCCTGGCTGTGTTCCTCAGGCACACCCTGCCCTGTGGGTCTTGTGGCACAAAATGGAGATGTGGCTGTTTATGAGGGCTGCCACAAAGGCTCACGGGGGTGACATTTCTTCGTCTGTGGAATGGGGACAGTGGTGCTGACATCAGGATGATGGAGAAGGTTAAACGAGGTGACACGTGGGCTCCTGAGAGCAGTGCTGAACAGGGTGTGCTAACTGGACACACACACACTGTCCAGGATTGCAGTGTTGGCAACAGCGGATGGCCTGTGGGCCTTAAGTAGGTGCTCCTAAGGCTCACTCTGTTGTCCCAAGTTGGTAGACGCTGAGCCTCCCCCCCCACTCGGGGCTCCCAGGGCAACAGGCAGCACAGGTGGCTGCCATAGCTGAGTCAGGCACTGGTTGGCTTCGGGCTGAAGTCACACAGACAGTGTTGCATCCGAGGGGCAGCGTGTTCTGTAACTGCTTTTGTCACGTGTCTTGCAGACTTAGAAGAGGAATCAGAAAGCTGGGATAACTCTGAGGCTGAAGAAGAGGAGAAGGTCCCTGTGTTGCCAGAGGGTGTGGAAGGGCGGGAGCTGACCCCGGGCACAGCAGGCTCCTCCTCACTCTCTAGCCGGGGTGGGTGGCAGCCCCGGAAGCCACCGGTCTTCAAGTCCCTGCGGCACATGAGGCAGGTGAGTGGCCTGAGGGCAGAGCACACCAGGAGGAAAGCCCTCCCCATTCAGCACAGTCTGTCTTTGGGCCCATTATCTTCAAAGCCCAGCAGGGCCCACAGGATGAGTGCTCCCCCCCTTAGTGACAATGTAGGTGTCTTCCAGGAAAGGCCCAGGTGGTTGGCATTCCCTGGTCCTCTTAATCTTCTAGAACCTCCTACAGGATTGAACCACCCTGTCAGTTTGCATGCAGGTTGAAAGTGGTGAAACAACCTGCATGTCCAACTGTGCTGGCTATGGTATATCCAGACCATGGGTTGTGGGAGAAATGGAGCGTGCAGCACGCTCAGGGTGGCTCCAGGGTGGGTGGGGGTGTGTGTGCCAAAGACAAAACACACTCTAACCCCACAGTAGGACCTTGGCTGTGTTGGGTCAGGGGTCAGATGAGAGGAGGGGATTGCTTAATTACGAGAGTGGGTTGTCCCCTTTTTACATTTTCCGTATTTATTTTAAAAATGATTGTTGTTTTATCAGAAGATAGTTATTTCTGTTCTTGAAAGTGCAGTGAGACTGATTTAATGGCAGATGCTCCATGGGGCTTCTGGATGTAACCTCATTCCATCAAAATTGTGCCTTTGGCTGAAATCCTCCTGTTGATTGTTTATGTGGAGTAAAGTTGGAAAGAATCTTGAATTCCACTAGAAGTGAGACTATTTTGAGTGTGTTCGGGTGTGGTAAAATGTGGTATTGTGGCCTCTGTTTTGTTTTATTGGTTTTATTTCAAAGCTGTGTTTGGCTTCTTAGAAGTCATGTGACGACAGGCTGGACCTCATGTCATGGGAGTTAATGAAGGGGGTTGTTCTAAAGTAAAAGATAAAGATATGGTAACTAAAAGTAGACAACTGTCCTTAATGGCTCCTAGACCAAAGGAACAGCATCTCTAAAGGACATTCTCAGGCTGGGCATGATAGCTCACCCCTGTAATCCCAGCACTTTAAAAGGCCAAGGCAGGAGGATCACTTGAAGCCAGAAATTGGAGATCGGCATGACAAGACACCCCTGTCTCCCCCCAAATAGAAAAATTAGCCAAGCATGTACCTATAGTCCCAGCTACTTGGGAGGCTGTGGTGAGAAGATGCTTGAGGCCAGGAGTTCAAGGCTATGGTGAGCTGTGATGATGCTACTGCCCTCCAACCTGTGTAACAGAACAAAGCCCTCCCTCCCTCCCCCCAAAAAGAAAGACACATTCAGAGTGTTGGGCTTGTGCATGTGACTCCGTATCAGGTGTGTCTTGTTGGGCAGTCTCCTGGATGGAGTCATGATCTGGGGTCTTCAAGCTTTTTCCAGGTACTGACACGTCATGGGACCTCAGCTTTCTTTCAAATGATTCAGCAAAATAAAGTGTCTATAAAGGGAAGATAAATGTTCAGAAAGTTAACACTTTTTTGCTTAAAATTTTTAAGTTAGAAAAAGATGTCAGGGGTGCAAGAGCTTTGGAATCTCAATTGAAGATCTAGGGATTTCTGCTGGGCAAGTCAGCCAGCCTCGCTGGGAAAATAAATGATTTCTCTTTCTTGACCCCATCTTCCTTTGCTGTATACAGAAAATTACTAAATACGTGAATGGAATACTATAGCATGCATTGAAGGGGAGAGAAAAAAATATTCCTGTTAATCATGCAGAAAGCGCTGCATTCTGTTTCAGGTTCTTGGTGCCCCGTCCTTCCGCATGTTGGCCTGGCACGTTCTCATGGGGAATCAGGTGATCTGGAAAAGCAGAGACACGGACCTTGTCCACTCAGCTTTTGAAGTTCTTCGGGTAAGAGCATCTTCCCCGTGTGTTGTAGGCTGCACTGGCCTGGTGCTGGCTTTAGGTGGGTGTGAAGGTGCTTCCACTGCTCAGTGTGGGACCTCATGAGTGGCTCATGCCTGAATCTTAGGAACTGTGGTTTTTTTCTTCACTGCTGAAAGTTCCAGTTGATGATTTTTATTCCTGATGGAAAGAATCTGTGCTGTCCTCATAGACTGATAACCAACTACCCTCCCTACCCCTTCCAATCTCCGAGTCCCTCTAAGAAACCATCGGAGTGGTTCCCGGCTGCCACAGTGGGTACCGTGCCTTCCCCTGCGTGGGCGTCCCCCTGAGCGGGGGTGGACTGCAGGCACAGCCCACTGTCTCTGCTGGAGGTCGGTGGGTGCCCAGTCCAGGCCTGGTCTGGTGACGGTGCTATCATCAGAATCATGAGAAGGCGTATACATGCCTGTTGACTGCTGAAGCTTGTGAGGGAACAAAAATGAATGTGACAGTGTCTGCAGAAAGTTTTCTTTCTAAGGGATGGAGAAGGACAAACACCTCTGAGAAGGCACAGAATGCGAGTTAATTTCGCAAAGCAAAGGCAGCAGGAATTGATGTGTGGCTCGTGGGCAGCACAAGAGTTGGGGCCTGGTGTGGACGCCACCCTAGGGGCTGAGGGACCCGGATGTCTCTGGGAGGAGGGAGGCTTTGGACTGGGTGCAGGGGCATGTGGGTTTGGGTGACAGACACAGACCAGGCTGTGTCACTCTGTCCTCAGACCATGTTGCCAGTGGGCTGTGTGCGCGTCATCCCATACAGCAGCCAGTATGAGGAAGCATATCGCTGCAACTTCCTGGGGCTCAGCCCACACGTGCAGATCCCCCCCCACGTGCTGTCCTCAGGTGCGTGCCGCCACAGGCTGCAGGCCTCTCAGGGCAGAGAGTCTTGCACCTCGGGGCCCCGAGTGGAACGGGATCTTAATTATGGGTTTGAGAATGTGGCCTGCTGGCCTCAGAGGCAGGAGCCCTGTTACAGAACCAGCCTATCCCATGGCTGTCCTCACAAGGCAGGGTTGGATGGGACAGCTTGAGAGGGACTGTATCTTGCAGAGGCTTTGGTTCTCAGCAGGCCACAGGCCACAGTCTTGGGGGTGGGAAGGCATGTGTCCACTGAGAACAACTGGGGGCCCACTGTCATGATAAGTCGATCATGACACAGGAGGCTGGCTGGGCTCTGGTTGAGTCTGTGGGCCTGGCCAGCCCCTCTGTTCTCTTCCTGCCCATTCTGCTCCCTCGTCCTCTCCAGTCTTCTCTTCCTTCTGTGAGCCTGGGGTTTTCTCTGACACTCACTGATGCCACTGGGGCTTGTGCCTCTGCCACAAAGAGCTAGGAGGCAGATCATCCCTCACCTTTGGTCAGGAATGTCCAGGAATCAGCCTCCTGGCAAATTAATGACTTCCCTGAGCACATCTGTGAGGGGTAGGCAAACACTCACCTGCCACCAGCAGACCCCGTTCAGCACCCAGGCTGTGATACAGCCTCCCGCACGGCACTGCCTTTTTCCTGGGTAGTGGTAGGAACACAGGCTCTGGTTTCAGAGAGGCTTGAAGTCTTTACAACTACTAGCTGTGTGACCTTGGGCATGTTCCTTCTCTGGTTCTATCTCCCTATCTGTAAAATGGGGGTAATAGCGGGACCATCTTCCTTGGGTTACTTCTCGTGAAGTGAAGTGATGTGTGACTATTGTGGTATGATAGATCACTAGTTTAAAAGAAGCACAAGGTAATCCTTAACTCTATTCACAAATAAACTGCAAAAGGTTTTAAATACCAAGCCATTCCTCTCAGAGGTCTTGTGCCGGTAGTGTTTCCTAGTTGACGTGAAGTGATCTGGGGATGGACTCAGGTGGGCTTGTTCAGGGGGTGAGGTGAGTGCAGAACAAGATGGTGTGTCTTGTGTGGCCGCAGAGTTTGCTGTCATCGTGGAGGTCCATGCGGCCGCCCGCTCCACCCTGCACCCGGTCGGCTGTGAGGATGAGCAGCCTCTGAGCAAGTATGACTTTGTGGTGACCAGTGGGAGCCCTGTTGCTGCAGACCGAGGTGGGTGCCTCTGAGCATGGCTGCCTTTCCTCAGGAGGCACAAGGGGGTGGGTCTCCTTGCCCAGCGCTGACAGTCCTGCTTTCCTCCACCCCTCTTCACAGTGGGCCCCACCATCCTGAATAAGATTGAAGCAGCTTTGACCAACCAGAATCTGTCTGTGGATGTGGTCGACCAGTGCCTAGTCTGCCTCAAGGAGGAATGGATGAAGTAAGGGCTCACAGCCTCAGCTTGAGGGCCCTGCTTTGCTTCCTAACCAATGACAGGGGCACATTCTGCTGAGAAAAATCAGAAGCTATTTCCAAAAGAAGACCAGCGGTGGCCACTGAGGGAGGCGGTTAGAGTAGAGGCTGAGACTGGGCGCCAGACCAGCTCTACCACTTAACTAGCATGGGTGACTCTGAGGTGACCTGTGTCTCCTGCCCAGGCACCTGCTCTGTGGGTTGTGGGTAGTGCCCAGTGCCCAGCTCTGAGAGATACCAAAGGTCACAAGTGCACAAACTCTGAGTACACAAATGAGGTTCGTAACTGAAGCTCTTTTCTTTGCTACTTTAAAGTTCACCCTTTAACTTTTAAAGGGTGAAAGGTTTATATGATCTGAAGAGAAACCAGAGTATTAATTAACTTTTAAAATCTGAAAGCCCCATAATATGTCCTCCCTTTATTTTAAAGCTTACTTTATTTCCTCTTGCCTTGATTCTTGGTAACTTTTCTGTCACATTTAGCCAGACATTGTCCTGATTGCAAATAATGTAGGGAGGCTTAGGAGCAAGCAGTTTCTTCCATGTGTTTCGGGAAAGTCCTCTTAATGTCTTGGCTTGCCAGGCTTACTCCCCAGGGTTAGTGCTGACAGGCCAGTGAGAGCTGCTGCAGCATGTGGGCGCCAGCTGCCACAACATTTGTCCTGCTTGTCTCAGAGCCCTGTGTGCCAGTGCTGAGAACTCTTGGGGCTGTTCCTCTGCTGTCTGACTCTTTTTCTTTGGTTTTCCACAGCAAGGTGAAGGTCCTTTTCAAATTCACCAAGGTGGACAGTCGACCCAAAGAGGACACTCAGAAGCTCCTGAGCATCCTTGGTGCATCTGAGGAGGACAACGTCAAGCTGCTGAAGTTCTGGATGACAGGCCTGAGCAAGACCTATAAGTCACATCTCATGTCCACCGTCCGTAGTCCCACAGCCTCAGAGTCACGGAACTGAGCCACCTGCCTTACCTTCTGGACATGGTGGCAGCAGTCCACAGACTATCCCTCAGCTCCATGACAAGAGGTGCTGTCCTTTGAATTTCTGAGCTGCTGGGATGGAGCCGTGTCCTTCTAGGAGCAGGAACCATTGGGGTTGGGCTTGGCCCTGGCCCTCTGGGATGTGGAACCAGGGCAGTCTCAGACCCTCACAAACTGTGGGCATCACCCCTGCCTCTAAGAAGGCTGTGGGAGGCACAGGGATGACAGGATCCTCTTGGGTTTGTGCCCTGAAAGGGGAGTGTGTAGCACTGTGGGCCTCTCACAGATGGAGATCTCAAAACCTGTAAGAGAAACAGGCCGTACACGAGTTGGGTGTTTCAGCTGCAATAACATACTCTTTCTCCAGGGTAACATTCAAACCATTCCCAAACTCAGCAAGAGTCTTCTAGGGGTTGTTTTTTTAGTATATGTCGCGCTAGAGTTGGGGATATTCAGGACACAGCTCAGTCCTTAGCTGTGTCTAGTAATCTTTGAGGGGGAAGTGGATTTTTCCTCATCTTCAGGTCCTCTGAAATTTGTGTTCTGAAGTCCTGGGACTTGTTCTCTGAGGCATCCCCTGCCATTGCTTGTGAATTTAACCTGTAACTGGTTGGTGGAGTCCCTGATCTTTTTCATTCAACAGTGAGACTCTGCTGAAGGTTCAGATCAAGTTGTCTGACTTGCCCAATTCACTGTATTTGGTGAGACCCGTAGTTTTTAGTCTGTATCACTTTTGCTTTTATTTGCTTTTATTGCTGCTTTCAACATGTACATTTGGCTACAGCTAACAGTTTTCAAAGTGTTATGATTGAAGACACTCACCATACATATGCCATATTGTCCAGGCTGGTCTTGAACTCTCAAACTCCAGGGCTCAAGCGATCCTCCCTGAAGTCCCTCCAGTATGTGGGACTATGTGTGTGGACCACATGCCCCCACCAGACAGTTTTCAGTAAGGATTCATGGCTTGGAGGATTTTCTGGCAGTTTGGCTGAATTGTTTATAATTATTGTGTTTGTTTAATTTATGTTTAACATGAAGACTAAGTTTACATAACTAGGTGTATGTCTAATGCAAGAACATTAGAACACAATAAAGATATATTTTTGTAAGCGTTGACAACATGGTTTTATTGGTTTAGTAGCTACTTGTGCTCAGTCACAGAAACACTTTGGTTAAAATAACACCAGTGAGTGGCCAGTTCTCTGTGCTGTGAAAGGTCACACTGTGGTAATGATCTGGGTGATCTCCTCAAAGTCAGCCTGTGGAGTTGCTAGTTGGCACTCATTTATTCCAAAGACATCTGCTTGAGTGTCTGTAACCTCGGTGCCCAGCATCTGTTCAGCTTGAGGAAATGGCCCATCCTTTCATGATACTTATTTAATTTCAGAATGTTACAGGGATACAAATGTTTTGGCTACATAAATTGCTTTTGTACAGTTGGAGTCAAAGTTAGAAGAGTGCCCATCACCCAGATAGTGTGCACTATACCCATTAGGTGTGAATTTACCTCTCCCCTGCCCCCCACTGCTTGATTTTCAACGTGTGTTATTTCCCTATGTGCACATGACTGTTGATTGGTTAGTTCCAATTTAGTGTTGAGTGCATGGGGTGTTTGTTTCTGCACTCTCTGCACTCGCAGTGCTTAGAGTGATTTCCAGTCCCATCCAGGTTACTGCAAGAGGTATCGCGTGAGTCCACCTTTTCTCTTTATGGCTAAGTAGCAGTACTCTGTGTATTGGTGGGCACTTGGGTTTTTTCCACATCTCTGCGCTTGTGAATTGTGCTGCTATAAACATTGGAGTGCAGGTATCTTTTTTTGTAAAATATCTTCTTTTCCTTTGGGTAAAAACCCAGTAGTGGGTTTCCTGTATCAAACGGTGGGTCTGCTTTTGGTTCTTCGAGGAGTCTTCATACTGTTTTCCACAGAGGTTCCACTAGTTTGCAGTCCCACCAACAGTTTATTACTCCGTGTTCATGCCAGTGTTTGTTGTCCTAGGACTTTTTGATAAAAGCCATTCTTGGCACCTATAGCTCAGTGGTTACAGCACTAGCCATATACACCCAGGCTGGCGGGTTTGAACCCGGCCTGGACCTGCTAAACAACTGCAACAAAAAAATAGCCAGGTGTTGTGGCAGGCACCTGTAGTCCCAGCTACTTGGGAGGCTAAGGCAAGAGAATCGCTTGAGCCCAGGAGTTTGAGGTTGCTGTGAGCTGTGATACCATGGCACTCTACTGAGGGCGACATAATGAGACTCTGTCTCAAAAAAAAAGAAAAAAAGACAACAAAAGCCATTTTTGCTGGAGTTAGGTGATACCTCCTTGTGCTTTTGATTTGCATTTGCCTGACAATTACAGCCTTTGAACATTTTTTTTGTGTGCTTTTTGGCCATTAGTCTATCTTCTTTTAAAAAGCTTTTTTAGGGACCATACATGGTGGCTCATGACTGTAAACCTAGTACTCTGGGAGGCTGAGGAGGGTGGATTGACTGATCTCACAGGTTTGAAATCAGCCTGAGCAAGAGACCCTATCTCGAAAAATAGCCAGGCATTGTGTTGGGCACCTGTAGTCCTAGCTACTTGAGAGGCTAACACAAGAGAATTGCTTGAGCCCAAGAGTTCGAGGTTGCTGTGAGATAATGATGCCACGGCATTCTGCTGAGGGTGACAAAGTGAGATTCTGTCTCAAATAAATAAATAGCTTTTGTTCATACCTTTTGCCTACTTTTTTATGGGGTTTTATTTTATTTATTTATTTATTTGCTTACTGATTTGCTTGAGTTCTTTATAAATTCTGTTTATCAGCCCTTTATCAGATGTGTAGCATCCAAATATTTTCTCCCAATGTGTAGATTATCTATTCACCCTGTTGATTGTTTTCTTGGCTATGCAGAAACTTTTTAGTTTTGGTCAGGTCCCATTTATTTTTGTTGTTGCTATGATTGATTCTGAGGTCTTCATAAATTCTTTGCCTATGCTAGTATCTGTAAGAGTTTTTCTACCATTTTCTTTTTGAATTTTTATCATTTCATGCCTTAGGCTTAAGTGTGTTTTCCATCATAAATTAATTTTTGTGACGGGGCTGGGGGTGCAGATCCTGTTTCAGTCTTTTATGTGTGGCTAACCAGTTTTCCCAGTACCATTTATTGAATAGGGGTTCTTATTTCCATTGTATGTTTCTGCTTTGTCAAAGACCAGATGGCAACGTGAGAATGGTTTTATATCTAGAGTCTCTGTTCTGATCCATACATCTGTGTCTCTGTTCTTGTGCCCATACCATGCTGTTTGGTAGTATAGTTTGAAGTTTGGTAAATTGATGCCTCCCAATTTGTTCCTTTTGCTTAAGGTTGTTTTGGCAATATGGGTTTTTTTTTTTTTCTGTCCTTATAGGAGGCATAGAATTATTCTTTCTAGATCTGTGAAAAATGATGGCGTTTTAAATGGAAATTGCATTGAATCTGTAAACGAGTTTGGGTGGTATAGGCATTTAACAGTGTTGATTCTGACAGTCCGTGAGCATGTGTTTTTCAGCTTTTTGTGATGTCCTTCCTCTTTTTTTTTTTTTTCTGAGACATAGTCTCACCATGTCACCCTCAATAGAGTGCTGTGATGGCACAGCTCACAACAACCTCAAACTCTTGGGCTTAAGCAATTCTCCTGCCTCAGCCTCCCAAGTAGCTGGGACTACAGGTGCCTGCCACAATGCCTGGCTATTTTTTTGTTATAATTGTCATTGTTTGGCAGGCCCGGGCTGGGTTTGAACCCACCAGCCTCATTGTATGTGGCCAGTGCCCTAGCTACTGAGCTACAAATGCCAAGCCTTCCTCACTGTTTTGTAGGTAGTAATTCTCCCTGTAGAGGTCTTTCATCTCCCTGATTAAATATATTCCTAGGTATTTTATTTTCTTTGTTGCTGTTGTCAAAGGTATTGAAACTTTGATTTGATTCTTAGCTTGATTGTTGTTGGCATATAGGAATGCAACTGATTTGTATAGGTTGATATTGTAACCTGAGACTTTGCTAAATTTATCAATTCCAGGAGTCTCTTGGGAAAATCTTTGGGGTTTTCTAGATGCAAAATCTTATCACAAAGAGTGATAGTTGACCTTTTCTTTTCCCATTTTTTTTCTTTCTGGGTTTTTTTTTTTACTCAAAAATAAAAGAGGCAAAGAAAATATAGAACTAAGATAACCAATGTCATCTGAAATAGTAGGTTCATCAAAAGGTGATAAGGGTAAACTTGCATATTGGAGGATTAATCATAATTATTAGAGAAAGAATTTTTTTAAATGTATCTCAGAAAAATGCTGGTGAATTGGGGTTTCTTTCCCCATTTGGATATGCTTGATTTTCTTCTCTTGCTTAATTGCTCTCGCATTTGACAAAATTCAGCACCCTTTTAAGATAACAACATACGCACAGATGGAACATAACTCAAAATTGTAAAAGCCATTTTTAAGACAAACCCACAGCTAACATCATACTGAAGGAGGGAAAGTGAGAGCATTCTCACTTAGAAGTGGAACCAGATAAGGTTGCCCACTGTCACCACTTGTATTCAATATAGTATTAGATGTCCTTAATGATATTTATAGGTATATCTATCTGCAAAGAACATGTCTGAAAACTCACCTGGGTCCTTAAAATTAAGACTTGTGGTTTGGTCATCTAATTGGAGAGGGAGGACAGCCTCCACACAGCCTGTGTGGATCAAGGGAGTTGGAGGACAGAGGACCACCCATGGTCTTTCCTCTTGGTCTTTCGTGAAGGCCCTCTATTTCTTAGGGCGTGATGTCACCTGAGAACATAGTCCCCTGTGTTCAGAGCCTTTGCTGGGTGTCTGTCAGTCCAGTAGCTGAATCTCCTAATAAGTAGGAGCCCTGATAAGTTATTTGAGCTGGCAGGCCATAGGCACATGGGACCTGCATTTCCATCATCCAGCAGGTCTCCCTGACAGAATGGCTGGGTGTGGCCATACATTAACTTGTTTTTCTAGACAGCTGCAGGCCTTTTGCATCTGAAGATAGACTCCTTTCTCCCCTCCCCCATCTTTTAATTCCTATGTAAGTTTATCCACTTTTATCAGTTAACGTTCTTGTTGACAAAAACCATTCAAGTATTATTATTATAGAATACAGGAACATCCAGCAAAACCCAACAGTTTTTTGTAAGTTTGCTCTGTTGTGGACACATGAATAACAGATACACTGAAGTATTAAAAAATAAAAATAAAAAACAAAAAAACTGCAGTCAGAATTACAGTATTTCAATTATGTTGTAGATGGCCGAGTGGAGCCAGCTTTCAACAGAAGCTCCCGTCTAGAGTGAAAGATAATAGTCAGAATGAACCCAATAAAGCTGAAGGTTAGGAGCTGAGCTGAGAGAGAAGATTGATAAGTTCACGTTATCCCTGCTGAGGCAAGCTGTGACCTCAAGGAAGCAGATTTCAGGTACAAAACCCATCCCACAGAGGACAAGAGTCCATCCCCTGCCCCAAGAGAGTGGCTCACTGAGTAAGCAGTGAACAGAAGACTTCTTGTTTTACCCCATGGGAGAGAGCCACTAAAGGCCAGGACTCCTCCTCTGGAGGGATTCCACTGTGAGCCTGGGCATTCTCTTGCCTGGCATAAAAGTTGAACAAATATTTTCCCTGCCCTTCTGAACTCCCAATACACCCTTTCCTCCTCACCTGGCAGTCTGGAAGCTGACCCCTGCACAGCCCAGTGTCTGGTGGTTCCTTGCTAGGGCTGGGCATTGCATGGACCACAGACCGCTGCACTGAAACTGACTCAAGTAGAAGTGGAGGGTCTCAGGGGGAGGGAGACTGGCCCGGCACCTAAGTGCCTAGCAGAGGCGCAGGTACTCAGGCAGTGGCACCTATGAAGCTGTGGCACCAATAGTAGTGTGCTCCGTGCTCCTGTGGGGGTCAAATTTTGGACCAATTCTGTGGACTGTGGGAGGGAGCCAGACCTCGCCCTGCAGGGGTACCAGAGAAGGAGTGCCGCTGGGGCACAGGCGCAGTCTCTGAGGGAGAAAAATACACGTTGCAACAGTAACCCCTGGCTCAGAACAGATTCAGGAGGAACACTCCCCAATTTCCAATGAGCACCAGACAGACAGAGTCAGGCTTTATTTCCCCCTGCCTGCTAGTGGCAGAGTGCGGAGGCCTGGCCGAGGAGGCATGACTCCCTTTTGATTCTGGCAGGTGCAAATCCCTGGCACATTTGCTCATTAGAGGGAACTGGGCCACAGCCCCATGGGGTTACCAGTGACCGGACATGGCTGAGGCACAAAGTGGGGAAGGAAGCACCAGCCTCCCTGGAATAACTCTTGCTGGCAGGCCTTTCTGACTCCACGGAGCACCAGCACAAGTCACACTTGAGTTGCCAGTGGACCCCTGCTGTCTGGTTGCTGGAGACCTTTTGAACTCTCCCACTTGAACAGAGGTTGTGCTGCCTGGGACAATTGGTTTGGAACTCTTGACCTGGGCTGGCCACCCAGGGACCCTCCAAGGTTGAGCCCTGGTTGTGTTATGGGAGGGACTGATTTTCCTCTTCAAGTTGTTGCAGTGGGGGGGTTAGGTATCTTAGTTGTTTGTATCTCTCCCCAGCTGTGTCTTCAGCCCAAAACTGCTGATTCACTAGGATTGGATAGAGGCTGGCTGAATATAAGACAGAGCCACCTAGCCCCAGCCCCATCCCGTCAATCAAGTCCCCAGAGCCAGGCTGCAGGACTGAAAAGGACCTTTGTAAAGCTGTAGGGGAAAAGCCACAGTCACCAGTCCCAACTCTTTGGTAAAGGGTTGGTTAATTATAACTACTGGCGCCTTCAATCCAATCTCGCCTTACCAGCTTCTCTAGCCAAACTGAGAAAAATAATCATGGGGCAGAAATAGGGAGAAAACTCTGGCAACATGAATAATCAGAGTAGATCAACTCCCCGAAGGAATGACAAAGGAAATACAACAGAAGATGCCATTCATAAACAAATGGCTGAAATGTCACAAATAGAATTCAGAATACGGATGGCAAATAAGATTAATACAATGGAAGTAAAGTTGGAATTAGAAATTCAAGGAGTAGTTCAAAAGTTGTCTCAAGAAATCAATGAATTCAAAGACAAAACCCCCAAGAATTTACACATAATGCTAAAAGAAATTGCAGACCTCAAAGAGAGTTATTCGAGGAGCTTCGTAATACAGTAGAATCCCTCAGTAATAGAGTGGGCAGGCAGAAGAAAGGATTTCTGAAGTTGAAGACAAAGCTTTTGAACACTCCCAAACACTCAAAGAGGCAGAGAAGTGGAGAGCAAAACAGATCACTCCCTAAGAGAGTTGTAGGACCACTCCAAAAGAGCAAACATTTGCCTTATAGGAATTCCTGAAGTAGAAAAGGATGGTCCTAAAGGCTGTGCTCTACTCCAAGATATGATAGAGGAGAATTTCCCAAGCATGGCAAGAGACAGAAATTCACATAGCAGTTTCAGAACCTCAGCACAACTCAATACAAATAAAGCATCTCCTAGACACATTGTAATTAACTTTGCCAATTAATATGAAGGAGAAAATTCCACAAGCAGCCAGATGTAAGAAAAGTATAACCTTATAAGGGGAAGAATATTAGAATGACACAGATCTCTCAGCTGAAACTTTTCAAGCCAGAATAGGATGGTCATCGACGTTCATTCTCCTAAAACAAAACTCTCAGCCTAGGATCCTCTATTCAGCTAAACCGAGTTTCATTTGTGATGGAGAAATCAAATAATTTACCAATTTATACATGTTGAAGAAATTTGCCATAACTAAATGAGCTCTCCAGGATATTCTCAGACCCATCCTACTTAATGATCAGCAGAATGGTCCACACCAAAGTAAACTCAGCCAGACATTTTTGAACAAAACCTAACTTCTACAGCAGGGAAAGGATTAAAAATATCCACTAGGCATTTGAAAAACATGACACCCAAAACAGTACCATGCTTATCAATTATCCCCATTAATGTGAATGGCTTACATTGTCCTCCAAAGAAGCACAGGTTGGCTGACTGGATACATAAACTCAGACCAGATATCTGTTGCATAAAAGAGTCTCATCTTACCTTAAAGGATAAAAATAGCCTGAGGGTGAGGGGATGGACATCTATAATTTAGGCAAATTGAAATGAGAAAAAAGCAGGGGTTGCAATTTTATTTGCAGATACAATAGGCTTTAAACAAACAAAGGTAAGGAAAGATAAGAATGGTCACTTCATATTTGTCAAGGGAACCATACTCAATATGAAGAGATTTTGATTATTAACATTTGTGCACCCTACCAGAATGCTCGGTTTATAAAGGAAACCCTAACAGACAAGAACAATTTGGTATCTTCCTGCACTATAATAGTTGGAGATTTTAACACCCCTCTGGCAGTGTTGGATAGATCCAAGAAAAAAAAAAAACTAAACAAATAAATATTGGACTTAAACTTGACCCTAAAACAAATGGACTTAACAGACATTTACAGAACATTTCATCCTAATAAAACTGAATACACATTCTTCTCATCAGCCCATGGAACATACTCCAAAATTGATCGCATCTTAGGTCACAAGTCTAACTTCAGCAAATTCAATAGAACATAAATTATTCCTTGTATTTTCTCAGACCACCATGAAATAAAAGTTGAACTCAACAACAACAGGAATCTTCACAAAGTAATGGAAACTAAATAACCTTATGCTGAATGATAAATGAGTCAAAGATGAGATTAAGAAAGAAATTACCAAATTTTTGGAACAAAATAACAATGAAGACAATTATCAAAACCTGTGGGATACTGCAAAGGCAGTACTAAGAGGGAAATTTATAGCATTGCAAGCATTCCTCAAGAGAATCAAGAGAATGGAAGAAGTGAACAACTTTATGAGTCATCTCAAGTAACTGGTAAAAGAAGAACATTTCAACCGCAAACCCAGCAGAAGAAAAGAAATAACCAAAATTAAAGCAAGATTAAATGAAATTGAAAACAAAAGAATCAGTCAAAAGATCAATGAATCAAAAGTTGTGGGTTTTTTTTTAAAGATTAACAAAATTGATAAGCCTTTGGCTTTACCACTTCAATTCAATCCATGGTATGCTAACCAGAAACAGAAAAGTAAAATCCCTAATATCAATCAGAAATGATAAAGGAGAAATAACAATAGACACCTCAGAAATTTAAAAAATCCTTAATGATTACTACAAAAAACTCTATTCTCAGAAATATAAAAATCTAGAGAAAACAGACCAATACCTGGAAGCACACCACCTTCCTAGACCCAGCGAGAAAGAATTGGAGATGTTGAATAGATCTATATCAACCACTGAAATATCATCAACTATACAAAATCTCCCAAAAAAGAAACGTCCAGGACCTGATGAGTTCACATCACAATTCTACCAAACCTTTAAAGAGGAACTAGTACCTATGTTACATAACCTTTTCTAAAACATAGAAAAAGAAGGAATACTTCCCAACACATTCTATGAAGCAAATATCACCCCAAACCAGGAAAAGACCCAACAAAGAGATGAAATTATAGACCAATATAATTAATGAATATTGATGCAAAAATTTTCAATAAGATCCAAGAGAGGATTGGATTAAAGATGGCGGCCGAGTAACAGCTTCCCTGTAACTGGGCACGGCGAGTCTGGGGAGACAAGACTCCAGGCATCTCTGGCCAGTGGGATCTGCCTATGATCATCCCTTTGAGGATACAAGGAGCCAGCAAGGGACTTCTGGACCCCAGGAGGAGGACAAAAACAGTGGAAAACTGGCAAGTGGCTGCGTGTGTTCGATCGACCTAATCACGCCGGCAACTGTGAGTACAAGCAGCAGTGAGACTGCAAACCGGAAAGGCCTTCCTGT